>JAQFVV010000744.1:77977-241546 GCA_028023455.1 Epiperipatus broadwayi | reverse complement strand
AAAGATGTTAAATATTTTATAAGTTGATGCTGAATATCGTATAATCTCATCAATATTCATTATATTAGATTGATATAAGATAGGACTAGATTTTAAAACTGTACCTATGAGAAGTTATTGAAGAAAGTCAATGTACTTATAATTTATTTATTTTATTTGTTTATTTATTATTTTTTATTATAATATTGGAATTAATTATTAATTTTCATAAATTTGTAAATAAAAGTTGATTTATAATTAAACTTATTGTGCCGTTGCTATGTGTCATTCACAAAATCAGAAATCATAAACTTTGGATAGAGCATACATTGAAGTACATATTATAGTCAACATGATATAAGAGTTTAGTAATATTTTGATAAAACATTTGAATGCTTCTCGTCTTTGGTAGTTTATGATGAGTAAGGTACAATAAAATCCCATTTACCTTTTCCATCATTGTGACTTTGCGTAGTTGATTCTAGTATAAAATTATAAATGAATTATTAAACTTGTAAACAGATTTACCAAATAATGACATGATTAAATATATTTACTTAACGTTTTTAAATTGTCATTTGTCAGTATAATAAGAGTCTCAATAATATAGTAAACTATAAAAAAGAACACAAGTATTTATGTTTATTTATTGCAAAGCTTTACCTGGACTAGCATCTACATTAAAAATCATATAGATGGTTTAAAGTTTCATAATTTCATGTAGTTCTACAAATTACGCCATCTTGTACATGGTCGGCCATCGGGTCTCATACAATAAAATGGCAAATTAAGGTTTAAAAGTAATAACATTGCACTTATAATTTGTTTAATGTGTTTTATAATACTACTATGATAGTTCTTCACGGTACACCCTGGCTGCGATCAAATTAAATATAAAAGTTTATGTTAGATCATTAGTTTGGTCTGTGGTAAGTTGTTCCAGATGTTGAGTGTGGTCTTAGGTGCATAAAATAGATAGCATGATATACTCTTGGTTACAGCTCTTAATAGCTGACAATAATTGAGTGGGACTTGATCAGTGATCGAAGTCACAATTCTTAGTGCACTTACGTTAAGTAGTTGGGACAGCACAACCAAACGCTTACAATTTTTGCACGCTGCAACGTTCTTCGGCGTAATCTCAAGCAATTTCTCGGGGCCTTCGATGGCCATTAGCTGGCCATCAAGAATTTCTCGGTTACAATATACATGAATGTAAATTTTAAATCATGACGTGACAAAATAAAAAAAAGAATATTTAACATTAAATTCTAGTAACCACGTTTCTTTTGTTTAAAAGAGAAAAAAAAGAGTAAACCTTTGTTGATTTTGGGAATGTGGAAAAATATCTAAGCAAGAGATTTTTTTTTTTTTTACTTGTTGTTGGTTTTTCTTGTTCAACTGAAGTGCACGAAAGTAAAGTTGTAAAAAATATTTTAATTACTATATTAGTTATTAGGATTTCCATTCTTTATTAATATTAAACTATTTAATATTTGGAATTTTATTATTGATAAGTGTAAAATGTTTTATAAAGAAAAAAAAAACATTTTTTAATCGATGAACTTTTGTTCGTTCAAATAAATGCTAAGAGCATCATAGTTATTTAACATTGTTAAAAAAATATAATTGCTATCAAATGTTTCTGGGATAGAATAAAATCAACTAATGATGAAATAGAACTTTATTAACATTATTTTAAAAGTAAAATCTTTTTCATACGTTTCATACATATATAAATAAAACTGCATAGAAATAGTGTTCACCTTATAATATAATGTAAGCTTTAAAAAAAGGATTCATATTTAATAATTTATATTGAGTAAATAAAATCTAAAAATGCACTTTTGCTAATTGAGTGTCAGAGGATTTTTCTATCCTCTTGGTGTCGTTGACGCATGATGGAGGATCATATTTATTGGTATATATTGTTTAAATCAACGTGGAAAAATCTTGTTATGGTAGGAAATGCATGGCTTTAAAATCAAACGCCGAGGGATTCGATTTCGTCATGGGAATTGTAATGCTTAGAACGTCAACATGATTTAGTATACATAAAGGAAAGAAAGACATTATCTGCTAAGAATACAGAAGCTGCTCTTAAAAATTTAATGTGCTATTGTTTTAAGGAATTTCAAAATTTCATTATATTTTATGTTTCAAATATTTTTTTTTTAAATGTATACTGAGAGTTGGGTTGTGAATTTTTCTCACTCTTATATTCAAGTGTAGCAAACATTTTTTTTTAAAAAAACAAAAGAACCCATTTGTTTAGATTTTTATACGGTGAGAGAGGTGCACAACTCAAACTATACATCAATATATTATATATGTTTGTAAATAAAATATTATCATAATGGAAGGTTTAAAACTGGACAATGACTGAAACAAAAGGTAAGATTTTAAATATTTACATTTATTAAATAATTAATACGATAAAATCAAACTAATCAATAAGTAAATATATTTAAATATTTTCTTAACTATACAAAACACAAATTAGCAATTCATGGACATAACCTTGAGGTACATTTAAAGGACGTTAACAGAATGATAATCGTACATTAATAATATAATTTTATATTCAAAATAATTAATACATTATTGTAAATTATGCACTAAATTTTATAATTCTTATTTCAACCCATATTTTAATATTTGAATTACAGCTAGTCATATTGTTGTAGGGATAAATTAATGTTTTATAATAATCATGTATATATTCTGTTGATTTATAAATATTATAACTATAAGCATGATCTATTAATAAATATTTATTGTTTGAAGTTAAAACCTTTGTTTCTCTGGTTTCTAGATTGTCAATCATCATTCATACTTCACTTACCAGTATAGCTATTATACATGCATACATATTTTAATTTATTATTTAGCAATAGCCATTAAGGATCTATATAGAGGTCACATTATTGCCATCTTATTTAATTCCATCCTTGAATAGAGTTAAATGCAAATGTCTACACTGAGTTAGAACCCCGAGTAGTAATAGGACCTGTAAGTTGAGAAGGCTCTGGATGTACTATCCTAAAAGGTTTTACAGTCCGTTACATATTTTGGAAACCCAAACATTTGGGGCATCAATTAATTAAATATCTTACCCTGTAGACGCCCGGTACATTTTACGGTCCGTTAATATATATATATATATTGTAATGATATATAAATATGCCATAACATTAATTTAAACTAAAAACTAAGTTCGCAAATAAAAATAAATTTATTAAAAATCTAAAAGCTAAAAAAATTAAAGAGTTGTTAAACGTGTATACGTATCAATATTCGCACAGATGCAAAACTTTAAAAAATTTTTTTTTTAATAAATAAAAGTATTTGAACATACTTTGTTATAAAAAAGTACAAGATTTAAAAATAAAATATTTTTGTAAATGGAAAAGATTGATTTGTAAAGTAATTGAAAAGCAAACTAGCCCTCGGGGCTCTTATATACTGTAATTAAAAAATCAGAGAATAAGATAGATAAGAGAATAAAAAGAATTAGCTTGACCAATGGAAGCATCAAGCCTCAGCATGGACCCTAATAAAAATTATGGATTAGTGACGTTTTGTTGGTTGAATCTGTGTGATACTATAAAAAGAGTTCCATATTTTTGTGGCTGCTTGATTGTTTTTGAGAGGTGTGGTAGGATGCACATATCACACTCTCTTTTTTAAAAAAATGAAACCAGCTGAGGTCACCTCCAGAACATCAGATCGGTCTTCCAATGGAGATGCCGTGGGATTTAAAAAGAGGAACCTGGACTCTTCTACCATGAGCTATGAACTTTACAAATTAACAAAAAAAGTAATTAAGAACTTTTGTCAATTTTTTTTAAAGATTCAGCTAATCTAAATTTTAAAATGAACTCTTATTTGATTTTCAAATTGATAATTAATGTTTATATTATATATATTTGAGTCTGCTAAAAATAAATCATTTCCATTTTTTTTAATTAATATTTATTGTATAAATTATTATAAATGCATAAATTTAAGTTGGATATGGATGTTGCATGGATTTCTTAGTGGTTAATTATGTTGTGGTTTTCATATTATAATAGAATATACAAGTCATCAATGTCAATGCAGCATCTTATGATGAATGCCATTGGGTTTCTTTTATTTCCTCTGCAATTGACATTATCAATGACATTGTATTTTGATCAGTTATGTTTATTTTGAAATAATTTTAACCATGGAATCTATGCAGCCGATCTATACTCAACATAATAAAATAAATTTTATAAAATTCATCTGTGCAAATTTAAATAAATGTTAAATTTAAGTTGACCATGAATGGCTGTATAGATTTGTAAAGTTATATTAATTAATTAGGGGTGGGTAATCTTAGGCTACTTGTTTCATAGTTAAATTTGGTCAATGGATTGGATATTTTGGTGTAATTATTAGATGTAGTATGAGCTTCGCTACTTGCAGATTCGCTGTATATGCCATGCAAACCCCTTTGCCTATGGATGGGATTGTAAGTCAGCAAAAAGAACCATAGTCCCTTCCTATGGAGTTTTTATTTTATTGTTCTTTTTGCCATACACATGTAACATTCCTGTATTGAACAAGAGTCAATGTCTTCTCTAACTATACTGCTCAGTTGTACATTCCTGACAGTATAGTATATTTAGTGCTGTTGTATTTTCATGCTACATTGAAGACATTAATGTATCAGATGGATTGTGCCAGGTTGATTGCAAACTTTTGGCCTAAGGTTAAATAAAATATAGAATATTTTCTTTTCAATTGCAGATCTATGTAGTCTATTTATACCCAACGATCTTAATAAAAATATTAAATTCATTCATACTCAAAAATTTTAAAATAATAACTTAAATTAAAAATTAATTTTAAAATCTAAATAATAAATGTTATTTCTCAAATTGTAATGATTATATATGTGCGTAAATAAATGTTATTTGTGTATTAATTACTGGCTGCATCATATTTTATTATTTGTTTAATATTAAAAAATAGTCTTAGATAAAAATTTATAAGTATAAATCTCTGCTATTCTATGAGCTAGTGACTTGGGCTAATGGTCTAAATATAATATAGAGTGGGATCTTAACAGTATATCTGCTTACTTTATACATTTTTCTAGGTTCAAATGCCTAGATGACACCCTTGTAGTGCAGATTAAGGTAAAATTCAATCTTCACTTTTTTTTGGATCATTATAACTGGTCTTCCAACATTGGCCAATCTTTAATAAACCACCAAGAGCCTTTAGAATTTTAAAGATAAATCATGCCAGTAATGTTTTTCTTTAAAAAACAGTATATATTTTTGTATTAACATGATTTTATAGTCTGATGTTTAATAAACCATGAGTATTTTTAAAAATAAATCATGCCCATAATATTTTTTTTTGAAATGAATATAAAGATATTTTTTGTAATAATGAAAAGTTATACTTTGAATTTTATCTTAATGATACTTCCAGTGAGAAAAAAATGTGCATATGTAAAAATAAAGGCGAGGAATAAAACGTAATAATTAATATGACTTATTTTTTTTTAAAAAAAGTCTGTTTAAAATCTAATCATTTAACTTGCCTGAGTTAAAAGTGGAAGAAAAGAAACTTGGATGGGAGGGGGCAGAAATTTGGCTGGTAGTAAGGAATAAATAGTCAACATTTTTTTTATCATTACATTTATGTGTAATTACTGTTTTGTCTTATAAAAAAAGTTTTGTCCTTTTGAAATTTTCATATATAAACAATTTGTGTAACATAATTACTAACACTAAGTAATTTTTTTTACGTTTTTGAATTTTGAGGAAGTTTACTGATATGTAACAATATATAAATATGCCATTACATTAATTTAAAATGAAAACTAAGTTTGCAAATAAAAATAAATTTATTAAAAAGCTAAAAACTAAAAAAATTAAAGAGTTGTCAAACATGTATACGTATATATATATTCACCCAGATGCATAACTTTAAAAATATTTTTTTTAATAAATAAAACTATTTGAACGTACTTTGTTATAAAAAAGTACAAGATTTAAAGATAAAATATTTTTGTAAATGGAAATGATTGTTTTATAAAGTAATTGAAAAGCAAACTAGCCCTCAGAGCTCTTATATACTGTAATTAAAAAGTCAGAGGATAAGATAGATAAGAGAATAAAAAGAATTAGATTGACCAATGGAAGCATCAAGCCTCAACCCAGACCCTAATTAAAGTGATGGATTAGTGACATTTTGTTGGTTGAATCTGTGTGGATAATATGAAAAGTGTTCCAGATTTTTTGTAGCAGCTTGATTGTTTTTGAGAGGTGTGGTCGGACGCACATATAACACTCTTTTAAAAAAAATTAAATGACTGTAATTCCAAAATGAAAACAGCTATGGTAACCTCCAGAACATCAGATCGGTCTTCTAATGGATATGCCATGGGAATTAAAAACAGGAACCGTGAGCTATGAACTTTACAAATTAACAAAAAAGTAATTAAGAACTTTCATCAATTTTTTTTAAAAATTCAGCTAATCTAAATTTTAAAATGAACTCTTATTTGATTTTCAAATTGATAATTAATGTTTAAATTATATATATTTAAGTTTGTTAAAAAAATCATTTCCATTTCTTTTATTTCTATTAATATTTATTTGTATAAATTATTATAAATGCATAAATTTAAGTTGGGTATGGACATTGCATGGATTCGTTAGCGGTTAATTATATTGTGGTTTTCATATTCGATTAGAGTATATAAGTCATCGATGTCAATGTGGCATCTTATGATGAATGCAATTGGGTTTCTTGTATTCCCTCTGCAATTGACATTATCAATGACTTTGTATATTGATCAGTTATGTTTATTTTGAAATGTTTTTAACTGTGGAATCTATGCAGCTGATTTATACTCAACATTATAAAACAAATTTTATAAAAATCATCTGTGGGAATTTAAATAAATGTTAAATTTAAGTTGACCATGAATGGCTGTATAGATTTGTAAAGTTATATTAATTAATTAGGGGAGGGTAATCTTAGGTTACTTGTTTTGTAGTTAAATTGGGTCAATGGATTGGATATATTGGTGTAATTAGTAGATGTTGTTGAGGATAGCTATGTGCAAAATCGCTGTATATGCCATGCAAATTCCTTTACCTATAGATGGGATTGTAAGTCAGCAAAAAGGACCATAATCCTTTCCTATGGAGTTTTTATTTTATTATTCTTCTTGCCATACAGACATAACATTCCTGTATTGGACAAGAGTCAATGTCTTCTCTAACTATACTGTTCAGATGTACATTCCTGACAGTATAGTATATTTAGTGCTGTTGTATTTTCATGCTACATTGAATACATTAATGTATCAGATGGATTGATGCCAGGTTGACTGCAAACTTTTGGCCTAAGGTTAAATAAAAGATAGAATATTTTATTTTCAAATGCAGATCTATGTAGTCTATTCATACTTGACAATCTTAATAAAAATATTAAATTCATATATATATATATGAAGATTTTCACTGATTGCATATATAAAAGACATATTTTGTGGGTCTATCCATGTTAAAAAATTTAAATACTGATATACCAATTTTTTGGCTTGATCACACAAGTCAACTACTGGGTGATAACAGACAGAAAGACAGATGTAGAGGTGCTACAATCACTGATTTAAAAAAAAAAAGTTAAAATATCTCTATATCAATATTTAAATTTTTTAACACTTGGATGAATCTGAAAAATATGTCTTTTAGATATATACATATTAAACCAAAATAAAATGTTCACTAATATTATTAATACAATAATAAATCTTAAGTATATTTCAAATAATGGTAAATGACTTATGTTATAATATAAATAAAAATCATAGAAAAATATTTTTGATTATATTCATAATCATTATCAACTCAATTCAAATTCCAATTGGAATAATGTACTACTAACCAGAAACATATGTAGATTTAAATACCCAATAATTCATTCATGTTAACATTTGCTGAAATTCTATTTATTATCATATTTTTATATCTATTAAAAAATTGCCTTCTTAATATTTCTCTTTTTATTATCTCTTTCTTGACCTAAAATTTATGTCTTTTTATATCAAAATCAAATTTAAAATTACAATTCCTATCATGGTCATAAAAAACAGTTTCGGTATATAATTCCACTTCGTTGCTTCCATCATTATGTATATCTGCATATTTTTTCAAAGCTTTTTTATACAGCAATTTCTGATCTTTAATTCTCTTCTCTATATTATCTTCCACATATGATAAATTACACTTACAAAAATTCTATAAATTACATTATTCAAATTATTTCTTTCTAACTTATCTTTTGAATTATTAAGTATTCAATTTAAATTATCCGATCCATAAAATGAAACATTGTATATTCAATTATAAACTTTTTAAATAAATTTTACTTGATTATTATAATAAAAACGGAAAGAAATCCATTTTTACTTGCATTTATTTCATCAACCACATTTCTATTACTTTTTTTATTAAATTAACAAATTGCTGATAAATATATTTATATTATAGCCTTAACAATTCATTTACATAATTTTAAATATTGTTCTGCTTATCACACAAATATTTACACAAAATATTATTTCTATGTAAAAAAGATCTAAAATCCGCAATTTTATAATTATGTGGCACTTTAGATAAATATGGAATATAATCTCTCGTTTTAATAGGCTTAACAAATAATTTATAATCAATAATATTATTATTCTATTTATTCTCCATAGTTCATTTAAGATCCTTTAATTCATTAAATTCATGAAAAAAATATCAATTATATTTGAAGAAGCACATACAAAAACATTATCCACATATCTCATATATATCTAAATATTTCCCACAAATGATTTGATGTCTGTATTTTTTAAGCAATATACGTAATTATAAAAGTGAATATCTGTAAATACAGTAACTTAATAATTAAAATAATATTTTATCCACTTAGGAGAGCTTTCAATTATCCCAGTAATAGGTTTCAACTAAAGCTTTGAAATGCTAACTTTCCCACAATTCCGTGATCTTAATGTTTGCTGCTTGCCTATTAATTAAGTCATGTTTATATTTGTATATTAGCATAGCTTCCTTAATTTTTCTTTTATTGTTATATTTTTTTAATTTGCAATATATTTACACTGTTAAAATTGAAGTCAAAACCATAAATGCATGATTTATCATGGTCGTAAAAAACAGATGCTGAAATATTGTTATGTACTATGCAATTTTCTTTTCATTTCTGAACACGTTTTAGTAATAGCAGGTGTTCTTTAGTTTTTTTAACATACATCTATATTCAACTATATATACATTGCCGCACCTACATATCCATTTATAAATGACACAATTTTTATTTATATATGAGGTTTTATCTTTGGATTTATTTATTAATTTGTTTAATGTAGGAGGTGTGTAAAATGCAATGACACATATATCTTTATAAATTTTCCTTATAAACTTTAAAGAAAATTTATAAAGATATATGTGACATATTTTACACACCTCCTACATTAAACACATTAATAAATAACTCCAAAGATAAAACCTCATATATAAATAAAAATTGTTTCATTTATAAATGGATATGTAGGTGTGGCAATGGATATATAAATGAATCTAAATGTACTTTAAAAAAAAAACCTAAATAACACTTGCTATTATTAAAACATCTTCAGAAATCAAAAGAAAATTGCATAGTAGATAATAATTTTTCATCATCTGTTTTTTATGACCATAATAAATCATGTATTTATGGTTTTGACTTCAATTTTACAGGGTAAATATAATGCAAATTAAAAAAAAATAACAATAAAAGCAAAATAAAGGAAGCCATGCTAATATACAAATATAAATATGACTTAATTAATAGGCAAGCAACAAACATTAAGATCACAGAATTGTGGTAAAGTTAGCATTTCAAACCTTTAGTTGAAACAGATTACTGCCAAAATCGAAAGTGCTCCTAAGTGGATAAAATATTTTTTTAAATTATTAAGTTACTGTATTTACAAATATTCAGTTATATAATTATATTGTAACAGGCTGATTGTTTCCACAAGAGATAGGAAGGGTGCATCTTACTATGGTCAGACTTTGGATCTTCAGATAGGATGCAAGTGATTATGTGATGAAATACAAACCTATGATTGTACCTACTTCCAATAGACTATCTCTACCTATTTTTTAACTTAGATACAATTTGGGTCAGTTCATCCAATTCTTACCCCTTTCTAGCCATTTTATACCACAGTATTCAAACTCAGGGAGTAATTGTTTGAGCTCGCTTATCAGGGAAGGAGATCACACTAATAGTAGAAATTGCACATCTTTATAGGTGATAATTAATTACCAAAAATCAATTAAGCATAAGATATATAAAAAATATGTATGTGCAGTATAAGTATATATGTATTAAAAGTTATAATAAATGACTTAAATATGTATATGTATTTTCTCTATCATAGTAATAATATTAATAAGTATAAAACTAAATAAGATAATAATGTTTACAATGGGTATGTAAATAATGAAGAGTTATAAAGCTGATAGTGGATATGGAAATAATGATGAGTTAGAGACCAGATTAAAATAATGAAATTTTTAAATGTTTATTGACTAACAAAAAATATAAAATATGAATAACAATTAAATCT
This sequence comes from Epiperipatus broadwayi, assembly GCA_028023455.1. Classification (NCBI taxonomy): domain Eukaryota; kingdom Metazoa; phylum Onychophora; class Udeonychophora; order Euonychophora; family Peripatidae; genus Epiperipatus; species Epiperipatus broadwayi. The sequence goes on along the minus strand of JAQFVV010000744.1, from coordinate 230,889 downwards.
GATACATGTATTTTATTTTGTCAAGGATAAATCTCTACCCTATCAATATCTATAATGATATTAATAAAAATAAAACCCTTGCCCTAAATCCAATGGTAGAAGTTCCATGTACTTGACTAATTATTTACAACCATGAACACGTAAAATTATAATATGTATATGTGATTTCCATTTTAGCTGGCTAATTTAAAATATGTATACAAGCATAACAACAACAACAAAAAAACTTTGTTGTCTAGTTAAATCAATGCTTATAAATCATTGGTTTATAAAAGCAATATAAAAATAAGCTTAATTAATAATAAATAAATAAAACTCTATCATTGTGTTTTGCTTACTGTAAGTTATTAAAAATTCTTACCTTTCAATTTCCTATATGTTGTCAAAAGTCATTCAGATGGGAAGGTCAAAACTAGTATTTTTTTTATTCTTTATACAATTAAAGATGATATATATATATATTTTTTCCCCTTATAACTCTCATACAGAATTTCTCCAAAATTATACACATTAGCTTCTATTTGTAGAAAATGAAATTACTACATAAAATTTACAATAGACAAAATAATAAAACAAAAATTACAATTCTTATCCCATTATGTTAATTAAAGTTTGATGAGTATGCTAGAAATTGTTTATTTGCTAAATAAATTCTTAGGAATCGAGATGAAGTTCTATTCCCACGACGAATAGCAATTTCTTGTCTGAGTCAAGAAATAATAGTGTTCTCCAATTATCCTGTCTTGGATTAGGCATTTTATTTAAAGAAAAGATGGTTTTTAGGTTTCTCCTAAATGGGCAGGTAAAATCTTTAACCTTTTATGACTTTATTGATGACGTATTATTACCCCATGGTACAAACTTTTCAGCGAGCAATCACTGTATATAAAAATAATACATATTTATTGATTCATTTGCTGCTCAAGATTTCAATGATGATATTATTATATATCAAAACAATTAATTATTGAATATTACTGTATGGTAAATTTAACTAAACTTTGTCTAATTAGCAAATAATTTAAATCTTCTTACTTTCAAATTATTTCTTTTTCTTCAAACGATTGCTTTAAAATTTCAGCTTTTGATCATTTTGATTAATATTTAAAAAAAAAAAATATTTATATATTTAAATTCGAACATTCACATCCATTTAGTATTCAAATTTATTTTTTAAGCAGAAAAAAATAATAATGTTCTATCTTTGAATGCAGAAGGCAATTATAACAATTAATATTGAGTTGTAGTTCACGTGAAGTTTTTTTAAGCATTTTAACCTTGACATTTCCTATTGTTTAACAGACATAACATAAATAAAGGTGATTATAAATAAAAAAAAATAATTTATAAATATTTAAAATTTCATTTGACAAATGTTTGCCATGTCTTTTGATTTTAATTCGGTCATTGTTTTTATTTATTTTTTTTTTTTTTAAGTTTATGTGTAAGTTTTTTTTATAGCCATCCCAAATTATTAACATATAATACATTTTATTCCAGTGTTAATATACCTATCCGTTTCTCCCTAGTAATTTAATGGCTTTTATTACTTCTTTAAAAATAAAAAGTTGTTTATACACATGTATATGTTGGAAAGAACAAAAATGTTAATATGACAATTTGCTTGGTAATTTATTGGTTAAGCAAATTTGTTATGAGGTTCCAATTGGTAGAGTGTCTTAAATAACTGGATGGTGTGGCAGGTTGTAGCTCATCACTGCAACCCCCCCCCTCTTACAGAGGTAAAATTCTAACTTATGTTAATAATTTTATCACTAACATATAAGTATGTATTTGTTTAATGCTGAATTGAGTTAGATTTCAATGAAGGGTTTTAAAAAAAAAATTAATCCAATGTTGCTTAATTTTATCAGCTAGTCTTTCAAAATTACTTTACACTTTCTTTTTATTTTGTTAAATCATATATCATTTAAAGTGTGATTTGAACTTAGGGTTTTTTTTTCTTCTTATTGATGGTTGTGTTGTCCAAACAATTAACCGGCAATGTGTCTCTATTTGGATGGCACATAAATTTATTAGTTAGCCTTCATCCTGCTCTTTTTTGAGTCTTATTGGATTTTGTTGAAGGTCTAACTAAATATTAGAGCATCCATTACACTGTATGGATTGACTCTTCTATCTCATTCAATGTCAAGATAACCCAATGCTTTTAAAGCATTAACCTGGGTATATCTTCATCAACAAAAAAAATATAAATATAATATCCCTAGTATTTTTTTTAAGATCACCCAGATATAAATATAGATATTTTCCCTGATATTGATTTTATTATCTCTTACTATGCTTTAATTATCACTTCTATTCCAGCTGTGTTGTCCATTCTCTAAAGCAACTGTATGTTCACATGAAGATTCCAAAATATGGTTTTAAGATATGGGCATTATATGTTCCACATACGTCTCCTCCAACATCAATCCAATATGCATTATTACCATATTGTTTTACTAATGTAAATGGTCCTTCATATGAATTAAAAAACTTATGGTACATATTATCTTGCAGTTTACTTACATGTGGGGTTTTTATCAAGACATTGTCCCCTACTTTAAAATTATAATATACTTTTCCTTTTTTATCTTTATTTCTTAGGTCAGCCATTTTCTTGAACTTTTCATATGCTTGTAATCTTTCCTGTTCTACATTTATTTCTGTGGGATATACTGGTCTAGGTATGAGTTGACACATTCATTGATTGTTTCCATAGGTATACTTTCATCTAAAGAAAAAAATGTTATATTGGGGTCCATTGCATTATAATGCTACTAAGTTAACTTATACCATACATTTTTTTTTATTGAACATAAATAGTGGGTTAGTGTTAAAAATTGTAGTTGCATCTATTTATGCTCTGTATTTGAAACATTCATAAAAAACAATTTTATATATTCTTAAAAATAATATTTATATAAAAAAGTAACTAGATTAGCATTAGCTTTCTAGTATTAAGTTGTTGTTTTTTTCAAATTGTATATTATCTCAAAATAAAAAAAAATATGTTTATAAACTTTTGGGTTTTCCGATGTACAAGATCCAAGTTGCAATTTTTGAGGACCATCCCTTTATTAGATTTTTAAGCACTAGAATTTCTATGCCTAATGAATGTAAAAGGACATTCATACATATTGCACAGTTTATGAAACTGGCAATCTCTTTGTTTAGTGATTTCCAATGTGGCACTCTCTACCATGTTCTAATTGTCTTGCCTATCTGGGCCATCATGTTGATAGTAGAGTGCATTTAAATGCCACAGCAAACATCTAAAATGATCATATACTTTGTCATCATCAAAATATCCTAAAGTAGTGTGGTGATTGTGATAACTTATCATGGTTGCAGTCTTCTGTGTTAACAATATTATATTCCGATAGCTGCTATATAGTTCATCTCTATCTTGTCCAGAGAATACTTTAATTTTGTTTTGATGGAAAATATGAGTATGATGGTATCTTTTTAAATATATATCTAATTCATTTTCCATCTCATCCTCTTTCATGTACTTTTCCATAACACATTTAAAATATAAGATTGTCTCACATATTGTGAATTTATTAAGGTGGTTAACCTTAAGAATTTGAGAGCTTAGTTTTACTTGAGATGTATCACTATCATCCAACTGCTATTGTCTCAACCTCTGAGATTCATAATCTATCTCAAACCTTATACCATCTAAGGATAGATTTGTTGAGTGGTCTGAACTCTCTACCTGACTCTGTAAATATAGATGACTTTTTGCCAATGACAATATTGTCTTCATAGGGTTAATTAGCTGGGTAGGCACTTGTATAATTGATATTGAAATATCTGTGTTAATTTTGAGAGGATCATCCTTTATCTCAGGTATTACCTGTTGAGAGAAAATTGATTCTGGGTTGTGATTCTTTATTCCACTGAGATTTTTAGTGCAATCTCCAAATCATTTTTTACTTCATTTTCTAATTTTTGACTTATATCAGTATCAGTTGCCATTTTTGTTCCCAAGTTACTCATATAACTATCTAACTTTGCTAATAATCTATTGTTATAACTATCTAACTTTGCTATTAATCTACTGTTATTGGTTGTCATTCTTCCTTTAAACTACTGCATATGCTTTCTTTAACTTTTTCCATCATAGACTGGAACATTAGTTGCACGGTCATCATATTCTCTGTAGTTTGTATTATTTCAACCCTGGGTGCTTGTGTGACATCATTGGTATGGGTCTTTTGAGTTTGACAAACTATCTGGCTTTCTTCCTGCATCTGTTGGAAACGTTCAGTTTTGGTTATAGACCCCCCAGATGCCTGGCTATACAAAGCTTCTTCTCAACAACAATGGTAGTCATTTGTTCCCTTAAACTATCACTACTACTATCTGATTCTGGTAAATGCTTAGGATCCATACTTAATAAATATTTCTTACTTCTAGTTAACATACAAAATTAACAAAGCGTATGCCACACTTGAATGAGAAGATATAAAGATACACAGAAATTATTACACGCTAAGCACTTTCAAGGTCTTTTGCCTCATATTCATAGCGGTAATGTGAGCTGCAGAACGAAAAAATAGGGCAAGGGAAACAAAACAGTATGCAAAGCATATGCAAATGAACTAGATAGTCCAATGTTCGGAGATGTCAAAGCAGGTATCTCATCTATTGATGGAGTTATTATTGCCATTAATAAAATATGCTTCTCTGATTTTCCGCTTGATGTCATTTTTCTCAATACAGACTATTTTAGGGCTGGAAGGTTCAAACAAATGTCCTGTCTTCTTGGAATGCTCTAAAAATGTTGATGAATTATCATTGTTTTTCATGGCTCTGTATATCTGTGTTGTGCATTAAAATTTTATTTATAAATTTAAAATATATTATTTGGTTTTATTAATACAAGTGAATATATATATACACACCTTAGGGTATTATATGTCACAAGTGATATATATATATATATATATATATATATATATATATATCATATATATATATATATATATATATATATATATATATATATATATATATATATATATATACCATAGGGTATTATATGTCATCTTGTTTGCTATTTGCATTTAATTTAGATTTTTTTATTTTCCCAGACTCATTTATTTTAACAACGATTTAATCAACGATTATTTATTGATAGTTGGTCTCGTCTCATTTCATCATCTATATCTCTCAAATTGCATGTACCATACTATATATAGTTTTCATTTAATATAATTATTTATAATAATAAAAATATTAAATACACTTTTCAAAGCTGTAATTATATGAATCAATTATGTGTTACATATGTAAGTTTATAGAGGTTATATAAATGCAAAAACGATTTAAGACAAAAAAATTTCAAACTAAAATATGATTTAATTGTTATTATTATTTTTATGAGTTCAATAGCTGGATCTCCTTGGAGACTTGATATTCATGTTGAAACTTTGGATGCCAGATGTAATAAGCTAGTTGATGCCAAAAGAGATAGGGGAGTGCATACTACTATGGTCGGACTTCAGATCTTCAGATAGGATGCAAGTGATTATGCAATGAAATACATAACCTATGATTGCACCTACCTCCAATAGACTAGCTCTATTTATTTTTACTAACTTAGATACAATTTGGGTCAGTTCATCCAATTGTCACCCATTTCTAGCCACTTTATACCACAGTATTCGAACTCAGGGAGTAATTACTTGAGCTCTCTTATCAGGGAAGAAGATCACACTAATAGTAGTTATTGCACCTCTATATAGGTGATAATTAATTACCAAAAATCAATTAAGCATAAGAAATATAAAATATGTGTCCAGTATAAGTATATATGTATTAAAAGTTATAATAAATGACTTAAATATGTATATGTATTTCCTCTATCATATTAATATATTAATAGGTGTAAAACGAAATAAAATAATAATGTTTATAACGGGTATGTAAATAATGAAGAACTATAAAGCTGATAGTGCCCATTGAAATAATGTTGAGTTAGAGACCAAACTAAAATAACGAATTATATAAACATTTATTGACTTACAAAAAATATAAAGTATGAATAACAATTAAATATGATACATGTAATTAATTTTGTCAAGGATGAATCTCTACCACATCGATATCTACAATAACATTAATAAAAATAAAACCCTTTCCCTAATCCCAATGGTAGAAGTTCATGTACTTGACTAATTATTTCCAACAACGAATATGTAAAATTATAATATGTATATGTGATTTCGATTTTATCTGGCTAATTTAAAATATGGATACAAGCATAACAACAACAAAAAAACTTTGTTGTCTAGATAAATCAATGCTTATAAATCATTGATTTATAAGCAATATAAAAATAAGCTTAATTAATAATAAAAAAATAAAACTTTATCATTGTGTTTTGCTTACAGTAAGATATTAAAATTTCTTGCCTTTTAATTTCCTATATGTTGTCAAAAGTCAGTCAGATGGGAAGGTCAAAACTAGTAATTTATTTTTTATTCTTTATACAATTAAAGATGATATATATATATATATATATATATATATATATATATATATATATATATATATATATATATATATATATATATATATATATATATATATATATATATATATATATATATAATTTTTCCTCCTTATTACTCTCATACAGAGTTTCTCCAAAATTATACACATTAGCTTCCATTTGTAGAAAATAAAAATACTACATAAAATTTACAATAGGCAAAATAATAAAACAAAAATTACAATTATTATCCCATTATATTAATTAAAGTTCGATGAGTCTGCTAGAAATTGTTCATTTGCTAAATAAATTCCTAGGAATGGAGAAGTTCTATTCCCATGACGAATACCGATATCTTGTCTCAGTCAAGAAATAATAGTGTTGTCCAATTATTGTGTCTTGGATTAGGCATTTAATTTAGAGAAAAGATGTTTTTTAAGTTTCTCCTAAATGGGCAGTAAAATCTTTAACCTTTTATGACTTTATTGATGGTGTATTATTACCCCATGGTACAAACTTTTCAGCAAGCAATCATGATATAAAAATAATATATATTTATTGATTCATTTGCTTCTCAAGATTTCAATGATGATATTATTATATGTCAAAACAATTAATTATTGAATATTACTGCAACATGTAAATTTAACTAAACATTGTCTAATTAGCAAATAATTTAAATCTTCTTACTTGCAAATTATTTCTTTCCTTTCAAACGATAGCTTTAAAATTTCAGCTTTTGATCATTTTGATTAATATTTAAAAAAAAAAAATATTTATATATTTAAATTCGACCATTCACATCCATTTTGTATTCGAATTTATTTTTTTAAACAGAAAAAAATTAATAATGTTCTATCTTCAATGCAGAAGACAATTATAACAATTAATACTGTGTTATAAAATGCATGATGTTTTTTTAACCATTTTAATCTTGATATTTCCTATTGTTTAACAGACATAATATAAATAAATGGTAATATAAATAAAAAAATAATAATTTATAAATATTTTAAATCTCATTTCCACAAATGGTTGCCATGTATTTTGATTTTAATTCAGTCATTGTTTTTATTTTTTTATTTTTTTTTTAAGTTTATGTGTAAGTTTTTTTTTATATAGTCATCCTTATTAACATATAATATGTTTTATTCCAGTGTTAATATACATATCTGTTTCTCCCTAGTAATTTAATGGCTTTTATTCCTTTTTTAGAAATAAAAAAGATGTTTATACACATGTATATGTTGTAAAGAATAAAAATATTAATATGACAATTTGCTTGGCAATTTATTGGTTAAGCAAATATGTTATGAGGTTCCAATTGGTTGGGTGTCTTAAATAATTAGATGATGTGGCAGGTTGTAGCTCATCACTACAATATATATATATAATGGTAATTAACTATTACTTACAGTCTTTCAAGCCACAAAAGTACTTTCTGTTAATTTATCAACCTGCCTAATTCAAAAACAAAATGGAAGCAAACTTCATCACCATAAATTCTATGAATCTTGAATTTTCATTTTAGCAGCTTGGGATTTGAGTTGATGTTTGCTCCCATTAACTGAAAACACTTCTGCATATTAAAAGATTCTATTTAATTGTTAAATACAATTACATTTATTATTTATATTGCTATTACCATTGTTTTTTAATAAATGGACAATTTGCATAATAATATAAATATATTCTAACAAGAAAATTGTTACAATAACAATAATTAAGAAGAATTATAATATAGATGGCTTACTTGCTTATTTCTTCTAATGTTATTCTGATCATATCAAAGTCTGGTCGGTTATCAGGTTCCTCATCCCAACACATTTTTATTAATACTATCAAATCTTGACAGTTACAGTCATTATCATTCATAATTGGTCGCATAACTAAAGCAGGAGGAGTCTTGACTAATGTTAGAATATCTGAAAGTGTGTCATAAGGATAGTAGAAACAAAAACATATTAATCTAAAACATTTTTTAAAATTTGTTTTAAATATAATCTATTTTAAGATTACTAAACTTTTTACTGTTATAACATAATTTTGGAATATCAACATGTAATCACCGATCTAAAATTTGAAGTCTAACAAATGAGAGATGCAAATCTAGATTCAGTAAATTAGTGGAAAATATATTTACTATTTTACTGTTAAGAGTAGTAATATAGAAGTTATAATTTTAATTTATTGTTCCAACAAATTTTTGCACAATCCCTTAATAAATATCAGTAATTGATTATTACACATATTTGTTTAGGGATTTGTTTTTATTCATAAAGTCAAACACTAGCATCCTAGAGACTTCTCCAGGCATATCCCATTATCCATGACATTACTCCTACAATATATATATATATATATATATATATATATATATATATATATATATATATATATATATATATATATATATATATATATATATATATATATATATATATATATATATATATATATATATATGATTTGAATGCCTTCTCTTCTAGTAGCATTTATCATAAATAAAAAAAAAAGCTTGTTTAGAGTTATGAGCACGCTCTTAATTTTACATATTTATAAGTGCAAGCTATATATAAATCATGTGACATCTGACTTGTTATTATTACTGTTATTATTTTGCTGTTGTGGCTTTAGCTAAATTAAAGAGCTAAGCCTACTAATATATGGAGTATCTGAATTAAGTTCAGGTCCATATGATTTTTTCAGTTGGAGAGCTGACTTTAAAGACATGTAGATCTCTAAAAGTTTCAGATCTTCTTCTAACAATTATGTTTTAGATAAATGCTTTGCTTGAGTTGTTTTTTTAGATCTAATGTTCCAACTCCTCACTGAAGAGACCCATAGGTCGAAACCGGTCTGGGGATGGGGACAATCCAAGATAAAAATGATTTGAATGCCTTCTCTTGTAGTAGCATTTATCATAAATAAAAAAAAAGCTTGTTTAGAGCTATTAGCACGCTCTTATATATATATATATATATATATATATATATATATATATATATATATGGGGTATATATATATATATATATATATATATATATATAATATTACCCCAAATCCAAAATTCAACTAGACCAGCATAAAAATAATATTAAAACACAACCAAAGATTTCACTGCTACAAGCAGCCTTCTCAAATGTAATGAACTACAAAAACTACACAAAATAAATAATATTAACCATCCACTCATGGCATCCACCTGACCACTCATGTCAGCCTTGACTGTATATATCTGATCCACTCATGGCATACATCAGACCACTCATGTCAGCTTTGATTTTATCTATCTGACCTCTCATATCATCCTTGATTTTTTTTTTTATATTTATATATATATATATATATATATATATATATATATATATATATATATATATATATATATATATATATATATATATATATATATATATATATATATATATCTGACCACTCTTGTCATTATTGATTGTATCTATCAGATCCTTTATCATTTGAAACATTTTCATCATGTTTCCCTTATATTCTGTAGCCTGTGTTAGTGCAATTCCAGGTGATTGTGCAGACTGTTCAGTCTTCTTGAATTTGAGATACCATTTGCTTTTTCCCTTGCGTTGAGAAAGAATGCTCAACTCCAAACATTGACCCCTCGGACACATGTATGTCTACTAATCCTACTTGTTCCATATTAGGATCATGCTTCGCTCCATTGCCACTAATGTCCTGTGGCTTTACATTTAATTATTTACTCATACTTGATAAATATCTCCCACTTCTGAGAAACATACAAAATAAACTAATACTTTTCTTTAAAATATCTACTCTATGACAAAATTATTTTTTTATATAATATTTTATAATATGTCATATGATTTCATGCTGTGTTTATGCTTTTAGATGTATTTCTATTTTTTCTACTTTTATAAGATGTTATTATAATGTACATTTTAATGTCCAAACTATAATCATATTTATTTATTTTAAAGTGAGTGATTTATCTATCTATTATGTTTTATTTTATTTCAAGGTCTCCATTATTTACTATTCAGTATTTTCATCAATTCGCAACATACTCATATAATTTTTTTTTAAAACAATGGATTAAACTAATGCAAAACTAATATTTCAATGCTCTAAGTACGGGTGTCATGTATAGCATGATGGTCCCTTTCATACCTTGAGGAAGTCACATCTAACTATAGTCAGACCTAAGGTCATTTTAAAGAATACCATGGATAAAATGATGTATAATATAATCCAATCCACTCCTCTATTAAAATCCTCGTTACTCTCGAAATTCCAGCTCAAAGTAGAAATCTCAATTCACTCTCTTCAGGCATTTCCACATCTATTCAATACTAATGATTAGTTATATATAACTTCTTTATAAATATTAAAATATTAATTTAATTTAACATATATATATATATATATATATATATATATTAAATATATATATATATATATATATATATATATATATATATATATATATATATGTGTGTGTGTGTGTGTTTGTGTGTGTGTGTGTGAGAGGATGTATTCTTATAATTATATATTTTCATAAAATAACTAAATAAAATAAACAATTGAGACCTATTTAATTTTAAAATCAAGTTTAATGCATTTATTAATTAGTAATTGAGACAAAAATATTATGTCATAAACAATAAAAATATTAAAATTTATGACTATAAAATGTGCTTATATATATATATATATATTGTACCTAACTGAAGTTTCACTTAGTTCCAAAAGGAGCTAATGGTTATCTTAGCTTAACGTTTTCGTTTGAAATTGCCTGATTTTTAAAAAATAATAATGATAAAAATGAAAATTAAATTAGTTAATGACTAATCTAGGATAATCTTGAATTGATTGTAATCATTATTGTATTATGGAATTATGTCTAAGTATTTGAATTTGCTAAGAAATGCTAAATAATAATTTTAATTCTAAAGAAAGGAAAGATATCAGAAATAGTTGTCAATTTGTAAGTAATATTAAATGTATTCTAAAATAACAATTGTATAATGTATTCTAATGTTTAAAGAATAACAAGAAATTATTATTAAGTTGGAATAAGTAAGTAATAAATTAATATATATATATATATATATATATATTATATACTTATTAATTTATTATTATATATATATATATATATATATATATATATATATAAGTTTTTATTAATAAAATAAGAATGTTTTTTATTAGTTTTGTAGTTTAACATTCAGTTATAAAAATTATTTAGATCAAATATTCATTAACATTCTATTGTTGTAATTTTAAAAATAACTTTTAAACAATTAGCTTGCATTCGTATGTGAGAATGTGCATGCATTGACATGGAAACATAAAAAATAATAATTTAATTCCAATATTGTTTAAAATAAATAAATAAAACAAATGTGTGGATAAAATTATTTCAATGAAATATTTATGGGTTTAATAAAGAGTATAACTGTAAATTTTATATTTATTACTATGGGTTGGATAAAATATCATTTAAAAAAAATTATTGCACAATATTTGTTAATAATTAAATTTTGATTTTCCAGCTGAAGGTCACATGGTATGGAAAGATTATACTGATTATGTCATTAGATCGCTTTTACAGCTGGTTTGTTGGAATATTAAAATTTAATAAAAATAGTTTTTATTGGTTTCTAATTAAACTGTAGGTGGGTGAAAAATTGTGAGATAAACGGAGATCTAAAGGGTTATTCAGTTGCTGATCTGTTTTAAATATATGTGTAGCTGATTCTTAAAAGTTTTTTGATAAAAAGTAATTTATAAACTTTATATTATCTAAAAAAATAAAAGTATGTTCTTAAAACCATTATTTTAAATCGTCCAGTAATGACAGTGGGCTGAGAAGAAAAGGTAATCCGTTTTTCTGACAGTTTTTCATTACAGTTGAAACATTAAAATTTACGGTAAAATGTTTGCAGAAAATACATCACCTCATATTTCATTTGATTTTGTTCTATTCATTTTTCTTCATTTAGAAGTAAAACTTAAATTATAACGTATTGTTATGGCTAAAGACTTTATTGCATTAAACTATAGTATACCTCCTATTAAATTAAAAATACATGTGAAGAAGAAATTTAAAAAAAAAGACATTCAAACATTTTAAAATATTAAAATGGAAATGTGATACCATCTTTATAAATTAAAAGTGACAGTAAATTCAATACTTTATTAATTAATAAATGATATATATATACATTTAAATATGCTCTTAAGAGAATAATGTTTCTGTGGACAATATGTAGTTTAATCTACTAATTCTCATTTATGCCTAAAGTATGAAAAGAATTAGTTTGAAAGCAAAATTTTAAAAGTCTTTAAAAATATTATTAATGAACTTGTCTCTATCAAATGCATAATGTTTAGTTATAGTTGCCAGTACTTATAAATAACTTTATGACCCTTGATCTTAGTTCATAAAACAAGGAGTGTCCTTAATTATAAACAAAGTCTACTCTTATGTTTTAAAAATAAATAAAGGAAATTTGTTTAAAAAAAAAGAAATACATTTTTAAATATTAAGAAACGTTTTTTTTTTTTTAAAGAAAGCTCTATTTTAAAAAAAAAATCATTTATCTAAAGAAGAACAGTGAAAGTTAACTAAATAGATATATTATAATTATTCCATGTTTGATACTAGGATTATAAATATAAAGAAAACATGTACTCAGCTGAAGAATTTATTGTTTAGAATGCCAGCTTATTTTACTTATACTTATTATACTTATGCTACTCAGTTGAATAATTTATTTTCCAGTGCCAACTTATGTTTATGCTTACGATGTTTTATTATTTTAATATTTAAAATTATCTTTAAAGATAAAAAAAAAAGTGAACATGTTTATTTAAAGAACTACTGAACATTTTCGTTTGGAAATGGTTGCCATGTATATAAATGTATTAGTTGAAGCTTGGAATTTAAATAGATATCTAAACCTGGATAAATTGTCTACACATTATGAAATGGAAAAATCATCACGGAGCCGAAATATGAACTTAAGTTAATGTATTATTTTTTTTATTGTTTATTTTATTGGTTAAAAAAAATGAAATCATAAAAATATTTATGCTATTAAATTTTTATGTAACACTTTTTGCATAAATATACAGGTAAACTAGGGTTATAATTTTAAAACGAAATAGGTTCATTTGAATGAGCAAATGTTTCTTGCCATTCTTAAGTAGATTTAGTTTATTTATCAAGCATTACACTAGCTAGTTTCTATTTAATAATTTTATTATAGAGATTTATATATCACAGTCTTATTTTCATATAAATGGGATGTTTTACTCAATTTTATTTTAAATTTACTAAAGATGTTTATCAGAGAATATCCATTCATTTGTTTTATGAATGTTATATTAAGAATAATTACAAATATTTTATATTCATCGAGAAGTAAATATTTTTGCATTTAATTTACCATTTCAAAACTCCACTAGTTACTATATTTTTAGCATTTAATATTTTGTTATGTGTGCATTGTGCCTTGCCTAGAATTTTATATGCATTTAAGTTTAAAGTATTTTCTACAGTAGTCAGTTGACACATAGTTTGCTTTGTTGGTTTGAACATTGGGTATACATTATGTATTTTATAAATTTCTTGAAAATAACTTAGTTAGTTTAAGTGAAGTATATATCTTTCTATTAGCTAGAATTTTTTAGCCTCAAAAGTTAGGCTTATTTTATAATTTTTGAATATGCTTATGGAGTCAAGAAAATCCTCCATCCTTATTGTATTGTATTTCCATGATTTGATAGTGATTGTCCCCAAAAAGAGAGTATTGTATTATATTTTCAGTGATGACAATCACATTTATAAGCATTGGAAATCTCATGAGAGGATTGTGATTTTCTGGTGAGTGTTCCTGTTCCCAGATGTACTGAAGATGAATTCCAGACATCGTCATTTTGCCTCGAAGTTAGTTATTTTTGGAAGCCACCTTATTCTTTTCCAGCTCTGAGGCACCTAGTATCTTTATATTTTTGCCTATCATTCATGATGACTTAATGCTAATGCCACCACAGTATGTGATGTTGCATTTGTTTTAGATTTGTGATGACAAGATATGCTTGTTTGAGGAAATGTATTTCTTCAGGTAGTTGTAGCTACTTTAAGGCTCATAGGTACATCCATGTTTGAATTGTGTTACTATGATAGCTTTATCACACACAAGCTAACCAACAATAAGTTATATTTATTTTAAAGTATATTAAATATGCATATGGTATAAATGGTAATTCACACATAATAATTTAATATTTTCATTCAGAATTTAGCCACTGGATTTGTAAGTTTATTATATCATTATCTTTAAAACATTCAGGTAATAATTTTATGTGGAATAGATTTATTTAAGAAAAAGTATAACTGATCTCTGATGAATGATTGTCATATCCACTTAATTTAGTTTAATTTTAATATTATCTTAATCTCATTTAAAGGTATATATAGCTGTGATATTAGTTATATCCGTGAAACTAGTGATGATATTTTTTTTTAAAAAAGTATTGTTGAATATGCTTACTCCAACTTAGCGTTTGTTAAGTTGAGGAGTATAAAATTAAGCTTAGGGTTTTCAATATAAACATAATTCTGTGTGTTATTCTGATTAGTAGATAACACAATAATGTTATTAATTAGTCCAAATAATTATATAAAATCTTTGTGCGGTATTGGCATTGTTTGTATTCCACTATATTTATAAACATTCCTTCTCATTATTAATAAATCAAATTATTATTATTTCAAAAGTTTTGTTTGTTTGTTTTGCTTTTATATGAAAATATATTATTGTCTTGGGTTCCCAGTTCACAAAATCTTAAATTTTAAAGTTAATGAATCTTCAATTCAGAAATTTACAAGTAGATTCTAAGTTAATTAAATACAATTGATACTGTCTTGAAAATTAAAAAAAAAAAAAAGCTATGTTAAAGTAAATGATTCTCATATGGAATCACAAATACAGATAATTGCATTATAGCCAATACACAATTAAATACTTAGTTAAAAGTTTATTTTTTATTTTTTAAATTATCAGTATATCTTTCAGACTAAAGATTATGCAATATCAGATTAACAATATTAGTACTTCAGAAGAGTATTTTAATTAATATTATTTTAAAAGCTGCACATTATCTTATATTCACTGCACATCATCTATCATCATCTTAAATCTTATATATATATATATATATATATATATATATATATATATATATATATATATATATATATATATATATATATATATATATATATATATATATATATATATATATATATATATATATATATATATATATATATATATATAATTCTAATCCATTTGCATTTGAGGTCTTTAGTGGTTGTCTGTGAGTATGAAAAGGCATTAAAAGTATCCTTGCTCTTTTCTTTGCTCAAGTAATATCTTAGATAGTAGGCCATTATGAGTTTAAATTTAATTTGATTCACTAAATTTTGTGAATTAATATTTGTTTTCTTTATTTTTTTAAGATTGAACATACTATAATTATTTTATGGTCAGCTAATATGTCACTTATTTATTTATTAATCACAGTAATTATTTGTTAGGCAACTTAAATTAAACTTTAATTTTATACAAGAGTGTTAATTTTAGAATCCCTAAGGTTATTTACTCTTGTTGTTTGTTAAGTATAATTCTGTAAGATAATATTTTAAAGCAAAGCATCATAGGTCTTATTCAGAGAGTGTATGATTTATTGGTAAGACTAATCTGGTAAGCATGAAGTAGTGATTTAGATAATGTTTGGTATGGTTTAGTATTAGATTATTATTAATATACTATAGTCAGCATAGTTCATCAGTGTTGGATTTGAGCTTTATTTGATTATACATCTCTGGATCATCATCTCTTTTCTTTAAATTTATTGTAACACCACTGAGCCAAGTCTTTTAAAGTCTAAAATTTATAGTTGATTTCAATTTTATTCCACTTCTTTTCATGTCATTTCTTTCTATCATCTCATTTCATTTCTCTTTCTCCTTTATTCCATGTTTTTCTTATACCTCTATTTCATATCTTTCCAATCATCTCATTTATTCACTGCACCGCAATATATATATATATATATATATATATATATATATTGCGGGTTCATCCATGTTAAAAACTTTTAATATTAATATGCTGACATTTTGAATTGGTCACATAAGCCATCCACATAGTTATAAAAGGTAGAAAGATAGTCGTAGAGGCGCTACAATCACTGATTTGAATAAAATGTTAAAATTCCACCAATAGCAAAAAATATTAAATTTAGGAATGATTTTTTAAAAAAATCTTTCCAAATAGGAGAAAGTTTGCATGTATCATCTCGCTTATTGATACAATCTGGCCTTTTAAGTATCTCAATGGCTTCTTTAATTTTGCATTGGTAGAGATGATCACATCTGGATATGATCCTGGTACTAGAAAAATCAATTTTATGACCTGAATCTATAGTATGGAGTGAGAGTGCTGATGATGATGAGTGTTGTTTAACTGCATTAGCATGCTCATCTCTCCTAACACTGATGTCAGGATTACTCATACCTATGTAAGAAGCTTTACAATTTTTACCTGAGGTTTGATAGACACCATGAGATTCAAGAGGGATTGAATCCTTAGGCTTGGTTATTATACAGCAATATAATAACAAAGCAGGTTTTTATCAGAAATTACAATGACTATATCTTAGGAATTAAATAGGAATAAAGTTACATCTTTAGATTATAAACTTCAGCAGAAATCCCTGACATTAATTGTCTAGCCAAAAAACATTTTCATAAATTTTTGACTTCTTAATCATTTTGAAGAAGTTGCATTCTCTTAAATCATTGACAATTTATAAACTTTTTTTAGTTCTTTACAAATATAAAATATTACTTAAAATTACTTTTTATAAAGAACATATTATAAAGTTCACAAGTAAATTAACTATTTATTTTAATTTAAAGAATGTTTTGAAATAATGAATCTTTTTTTTAAAAATGTATTCTAAATTTGAACATATTTACATTTACCAATGTAGTTATTGCTTTGATAACTAAAGAGAAGATAATTATATAACAAATTCAGTTAGTTTTTATATTTCCAAAAGAATATTACATAAATGCTCATGATTTTTATTGTTTAAATATATTTGCAATTTTTGACGAACTCCAAACATTTATTTCCTTTCTTACAATAACAAAATGTGAAGTTGTCTTAAGGTTTTGTCGATGTCAAGTTCTGATTATTAAAAATACCATTAGTTGGCAACATTTATTTATCTGTGCATATAAGTAAATTAAAATAATTCATTATTTTACAATTATTCTTTTAATATTTAATATATATATATGAAAAGCTAAGTGTGTGTTATTTATATCTTTTGTTGATTTGATATAGGTACAATTAAATTCATAAACAAACATAATTATTTTAGGTGAGGCTCATGCAGTTATATATATATATATATATATATATATATATATATATATATATATATATATATATATATATATATATATATATATATATATATATATATATATATATATATATATATATATAATCACTAGATGGAGCTTTACCAACAGCTTTGTAAAATTGTGTATTATTTTCTATTATGTACCAATATTTCAGTGAATTAGATACTGCCATTTTCAAGGTAAATTCTTTAAATAAAATTTGGTTGATCTCAGACTGTAATATGGCTGAATGTGAAATGAAACATGAGAATTAACTTGAAATATTTTACTATTCAAATTATGAGGTTTATCAAAATGTATATTTTTCTTACATTTACTACCTATTAATTTAAAGTCAATATTAGAAGTTGTACATAAAATGAGAGGTTTCCATATTGCTGGAATACATTGTTCTTCATCAGCCATATTTACACCAGAAGGTCTCATTATTATTTCAATTGAATCTCTCATGGTTCTCAAATTATATCTCTCCCAACTAGCAAGCATTTTTGCATTGTCAAAATCAGGTTTGTGACCAGTTTCTTAAAAATGGGAAGTAAAAACTGATGTGATAATTCTTTGATTGAAAGCATTTTTATGTTTCTTAATTCTGACATTTATTCATTTATTAGAATGACCTACATAGCTTCTTGAGATCTGCAAACATGGAATTTCATAACTCCTTAGTGTTCCAAAAATATTCCGTCATTAGGTTTATATAAAAAATCAAAAAAACTTTTTACCTGTAGAAAATGTAGTCATTATATTAAAACAAGATCATCTTCTACTGATTTTATCAGTAACTTCTTTAATATATAATAAAATTACTATATAAAAGATGAATTGTCATTTTATCTATGTCTTCTAATAATGAATTTAAATTAATAGGTGGTAAATGTAAGAGAAATATACATTTGGAAAAAAACAACTTATTCTGAATACAATACTATTTCAAGATGAATCTCATGCTACATCTCACAAAATATCAGCATATAATATCAGTATCCAATTAAGCAATAACATCATTTTCATCAATCATAAAATTTTTAAAACTATTTACAAAGTCAAGAAATGCATTGTTACAAAAATGTATTGATCTATTAATAGAATTAATTCCATAAAAATAATTGAACATGCATTAAAAATTAAAAGTATTTGTAAATATATGATAAAATTTATTGTTGATTCTTTAATAATTTTTAATGATAAAATTGTTGCATTTTTAAGAAGGTCAATATTATAAAATGTCTAAAGGTTGGCCTACGGGTCTGCCTGTATTTGCACAAGTTTTCAATTTCGTTTTATCTATATGTGAGAGTAGTATTTTGAATATGTGTACTTTTGGAGATATTAAAATTTACAAAATATATGTGGTTGATGTTTTGTTTGTGGAAATACTAATAGTATAAATTTGCTTGTAGAGGAATTAAATGAGTTGAATGGTTTGAAATGGACTACTGAAAAGGAAAACAACAATAATATTAAATATTTAGATTTAATGATTACAAGATATAACATTATATTAAATTATAAACTAATAATTAAGCCACTTCAAAAAAAGGATATATAAATTGTAAATCAAAAGTACCAATGATGTATAAGATGGCATGTTTTAGATTTTTTGTTTTGGAATACAAAATTATGTTGTTACCAAAGTGATAAACTGAAAAATATTGAAATATTTGCCAAGGAATTGATTGATGTTGGTTATAAAATGGAACAAATAAACAATACTTTATGTCAATTTAAAAAAAAGGTATAATAATTTAAAGGACTTAAAGATTAATAGTAAACAATGAATATATATTCCATTTATTTCTAATTCATACGTGAAATTTTTAAGGATTTTTATAAGAATGTTTTTAATGTTTCATTCTATGTTCCAAACAATATTAATAAATTAGTCAATAATTATAAGGATGTCATACCTGTCAAGAAGAAAAGTAATGCCATATATCAATTTTTTGTGATTGTATTCTATCATATATAGGTGAATCTAGGTGTAGTAGTGATAAAAGATTGAAGGAGCATAAATTGTTATATAAGCATGTAAAGAGTAAAAAAAAATAATGGTGATTTAATATCTCCTTCAATTTTCTTTGTTCACAAAAAAAAACATGTACATATAAATTTAAATTTGATTTTGAAAATGTTAAAATTCTTCCTGAAGAGAGATACCATGGCAAAAGAAAAATTAATCAGGCGATTTTTATAAAGAGGAATAAAATGCATTTAATAAATAGACAAGCTGCTAACGTTAAAATAAGAGATTCGTGGAATTTGAATTGATGATGTTTGCTTCTGCTTTTGTTTTTGAATTTAATGGCAGTTGAGGGAGGTTTAAGAAATTAACCAAAAGTACTTCTGGGGATTTAAGGATTGTTTGTAATCGTTTGTAAATCATTAAATTTATTATTTAAATAATAATTACAATTTTGTTTTTAATTAATGGACATTTATATATATTAAATGTAAAATACAGTAACCGTTATAAAATATTATATATATAAAATAAAATAAAATTTTAATGATAAATACAATATTATACTTTAAATTCTTTTCTACAAAAGAATTTAACTATAAAATTGTATTTACCTTTAAAATTTATATATATATATATATATATATATATATATATATATATATATATATATATATATATATATATATATATATATGTGTGTGTGTGTGTGTGTGTGTGTAGTGAGGAATTATTATTAGTGTATACATGACTTTAAGCATGTGATCGTTAGTTATTGTCATAATATTTTTGTATGTTTTCGTTTTATTCTTTTTTTTTTGCTATTTTTACTCATTAACAAAATAATTACCAGGATAAGTAAATTTTTCAATATACATGCAATAAGGAACATCTCGATGAATAATCTCTTGTAAAATAATAGCAAAACTGTAAACATCTGCTTTTTCAAATTCTTCACTCTGCAGAGAACCTCTTAATTTTTCTGGTGCAGTCCATAGATATACTACATTATAACAAAATGTTAAAATTATGTTAACAAAAACATAAAAAATAAATATTATAACAATAAATAATGAAGTTATTATTATGTGGATTTATTTAACACTAAAAATTGTTTATAATATAATAATTGTGAATCTAAAATGGCATTAACATTTAATGGGCGTATGTACCTAGATATGTCTTAGGTCTGTATAAGGAAACTTGGAGATCTTTGAAAAATAAAACTTGAATAATGTTTGCATCAAAAAATTTTCAGATATGCCACATTTTTTCTTTTAATTTTGCTTTAAAAAATGCATTGAAAAATGTTTTCTTGTTTTAAGAAAGCAGTAAAATGATGCACTGTTGAAAATCTTTTGCTTGTTTCTACCTTCAAATAACTCTGAATAACAAATTTCTATTTTATTTATAATTACTAATATAGCATTAGGCAGTACTCAATTGTTAGAAATATTCATTATTTGGGATGAAAAAAATTGTTTATCTTATATATATATATATATGTGTGTGTGTGTGTGTGTGTGTGTGTATTACTGGACGAAGATTTTGTTTTCGGATATACTGATTACAAGTGTGCCAATAGTCCAAAAATTCAGAACTAGATATTTATTTAAGGGTGGACATGATATATGAAACTGAATGCACTGTACTACACACAGGGATAGCAAGGGCTTGTGAATATTGTCCAGACCATTGAGAAATAAAAGCATTAAGACAAATGTCAGCCAAATTAAGTTTAAATCATTGGTAAATTTTATTAAAATCAGGATTATAGAATAAAGAAATGTATCCATGAATAAAAAAAAGATTGTCTTAGATTTGACTATGCATATTTATCAGGTAGTGCACATGAATACAGCAAACATAAAAATATTAAATGCTTTAGCAATCAAATTTATCTCACCTATAAATTTAAAAACAAAAATGGATTGGATAATATCTTCCTGTTTGTGATTTATAAAATTACAAAGAACAACAACTCTAGTTTCCTGATTCAGAGATATGGAAAGAAATATGGTCTTGTAGGAAATAAATAAAACCAGTGTGGATAATCAATAAGTAGCTTTTTATCTAATGATGTTATAATGCCGCAGGACTGAAACAAGTTGTTCGCTACGTTAAAAACAAACATGGTTGATTTTATATACAAGACAATAAAATATACAGTTATGATTTTATGTAATGTAGAAAGAAATCTCTAATTTAAAAAAAAAATCAGAACAATAAAGATGATAAACTGCCAGCCAAAAATTTGAGGTTTGCAAGAAACACAAACTAAACATATTTAAAATTAATTATCTTACAATGAAAGAACTAAGGACAGGTGAGCAAATAAAAATTACAAAAACTGCCAAAACATTTAGCAATAGTTAGTGAATAAATGGAAGAAATATTAGGAATATAAAATATAATCTCTTAACACACTCTCTGATAACTAAAATAGAAAAGAAATTGGGACTCTTAAAACTAAGTTTCCAATGTCTATGATAAATACAACAAATATGCAAATAGAATAAATGCTCTAAATAGTTTAAATTTAATAAACAAGCAATATTATAAAATATGTTACATTTAATATTAATCTCAGTCTAAAAATTCCACCCTGAATCAATAAAGGAAACATTTTACCATGAGGTATGTATTTACAATTAGCCAATGTCTTCAAGAATGACATATATATTTCATTCAAGGAGGAACATTGTCGAATACATTAGGCTTTCATGTTTACAAGAAGACAGGACACAAAGTTGGCTCAGTTTCTGTATAAGTTTTAAGGTATATTTAGCCAGATGATTTGGTTCCATGATCCATCCCAAGTTGGTCTATCCAGACATGACAAAAAATTTTATAGAAACAGTTCTTCCTTAAATATAGTTTTGGTCATAGAAGCAATCATAACTTGACAACAATTCAAACAGTCTTTAAATTAGTGTACAAAAGTGGGCTCCACCTAACTAGCAGTGGCAGTAATTATAGTTGGAAAAATTTTACATCTGCAATCCCAGGTCTTGTTTAAAAAAAAAAAAAAAAAACTGTTATCTTTCCAAAATGTTTTTCCTTTTTTTTAATTAGTGGGTTTTTCAACAGGGTAACCTTATCTCAGTCTTAATCCTAATTAAAGATTTTCCCCACGGTAAATTTTATTTATAATTAATTCAAAAATATTTAAAAACAAGTCTCAGCTTATCAAAAAAATAATAATTAAAAAGTAATTACAATCAGAATAAAAATGCAATTAAAAGTTTCTTTGCCATTAATCACTTTTAAAAAAACAACAGTAAAAGAAAACTATCTTAGAAGTAAAATGTATTAAAAAATAGAAATGACCAAATTTTAAAGAATTAAGTATGTGTATCATTACACATATTTTCATAAACAAACTTTTACATAGCTTTATTTTTAAAATTTATTAAAACCAAAAGATGATGATGATGATGATGATGATGATTATTATTATTATTATTATTATTATTATTATTATTATTATTATTATTATTATTATTATTATTATTAAAAGGTAGACTACCTGTGGAAAGGGGGTTTGGTATTTCTAAAATTCATAATAATATTATTAATAATATTAATACAAAATGTAATAAATATTTTGTTTCTAATATGCCAGTGAATCTTAATTCATATAATATTAAGGTCTTTCTTGAAAAACGTTTAAGAACTAGGATCATATGTCATGAAATTAATATGTATAACTTGAAATCTTCTTGCTTTTATATATCTGCTCCTGCTCATAAACATAATGATTTAATCTCTTCCAATTTATGGCCTCGTGGTGCTTCCATTTGTTTTTTATGGAACTTTGGCTAATTCTTTAAAACTTTAGTGGTATTTATTTATTTTTCGTTTTCTTTGAATTCTTATTTTCTTTATTTTTTTATTTCTTATTTTCTTTATTCACTATACTTACTTACATTTTTCTTTACTTGATATCATTTATTTATTTGTTTTGATTTATTTTTAATTTAATATGGTAGGGCTGTCTTGTTTTTATATGAATGTCAGAGGTATGAGAACTAAATGTGTTCAAATAAAGCAATTTTTTGAAACAGAACATTTTGATCTTATTTTACTTACAGAAACTTGGCTAAATCAACAATTTCCTGATTGTTCTTTTCTTGATGATAGATTTAGTATTTTGCGAACTGACAGATCTATGGATAATATTTCTCGAGGTGGTGGTACTCTGATTGCTCTTCATAAAGATGTTTTTTATAAAGAACTTTATTTTTCTTCTTTTTGTGAATCTACATGGTGTGAAATTACTTTAAATCACAATTTTAAATTTATTTTGGTATGTTTCCTCAACCCCTTTTATTGGGTTTGTTTTTTTTGCTCACTTGTTTTCTGATTGTTGTATTTTATTATTAGGTTTTATTTCGGTTTATATTCGGTACTCTTCTAGTTCTTCTCTTTTTCTATGTTTTTTTTGATTAAAAAAATTTATCCTACATTTTAATTCCCTTGGTTATATTCTCTATTTTCCACATAAGTTTACTACTTTTTTCCTTTCTTATCATCTCTCCTAATTATATTAATATAAATAAGTGTCCCTTTAAAACAGAAAAAAATTATTTGGTCTTTGTTTATCCATTTTAAAATTTTCTTCATTTTTTTTTTTTTGATTTTGTACTATAAATATTCAGAATTTTTTATAATTTTTTTTTTCTTTTAAAAATAGAAAGAAAAAGAATATATTATATTATTAGGCAAGTTCCAAAAAACTAATCTTTGATATCCCTTTTTCTAGTAGGTTAGGTATAAAATATATATTCACTAGTTGTTTCTCTTTTCCACTTTGTCAAAAATCATTATTCATTATAAATTACTCATGTCTATTCATTTGTTTTGTTTCTCTTTTTTTTTTACTTTTTTTCTAAATTTCCTATTTTTAGAAGTCGTTATTATACTTTTCTTTCTTTTTTTTTAAGTTTTTATATATTTCTGTTTCAAGGTTTTGGATTTTTTCAACTTAAATAACTATTTTTCAACAATGAGAAATCTAGGTTGTGTTGTTTATTTTGATATAAGTTTGATAGAGTTAATCATAAAATTCTTCTTAAGTTTGTAGGTTAGTTTTCTAAATACTAATTAATGGTTTGATTTTTCTTAGGGTAAATGTCTTTGTGAGTTAATGGTAAATTGCATTACCTATTATTGCTTCACTTCTCAATTTTCTTTATTATTTAATGTAAATTTCTAAAACATAAATTTTTCTTTATGTTATTTTGAAAATTTTTAGTATTTATTTATTAATATTTTTTTCTTAAATGATTAGATAATTCTTGAATTGTTAATAATTATATAATTAAATATGGATAATCCATTGTCTCTTACTCAGAAAATCTAATTTAAGGTTTTCTATTATATTGGGTCTAAAATTATAAAAATATCAAAAGAGATTCGGAATAATATTTTCAATAATGGATTTTTAATCCTTAATTTATGGTGAATAAATCTCTTAAAATTGTAGGAGTATTTAGATATAAAGCTTAATAAATTTAAAGATTAAACTTTTTATATCCTTAGTTCTTCCATTTGGAGTATTTCAATTATATGGAATCCTCATAAAAATATCATAAATTATCTGTTTTTGACAAATTTAAAATAAATAGTTTAAGTAATGAAATATTGATTTACTACTAGAAACAAGATCTCAAATTTTCATAAATTCATCTCCAGAATATTTCTTTATCTAATTTGTTTTAACTTAGGTATAAAAAAATTATAATATCGTACTCATAATGTTTTTGAACTAAAATTTAAATCTGATTATTAAGATTTTCCCTTTATTTCGTTTACCTAAACTTATAAAAAGATTTTGGTAATGATGATGTTTTTAATTTGGATTTTAAACAATTCACTAAAGCCCTCAAAAAAATATTTTCCTTAATTTCATTTGATATATTGCTTTTATTTATTTGTGATTTTATTGATTTTCTATTTTATTGGTATTATTTATTTTATTATTATTATTTTTTTTTAATGCTTATTTAGATTTGTATTATTGTGCAATCTATAATTGGCTAAATGCTGTTGATATGTACATTAAATAAATAAAGAATTGAATTGAATTATTATTATTATTATTATTATTATTATTATTATTATTATTATTATTATTATTATTATTATTATTATTATTATTATTATTATTATTATTATTATTATTATTATTATTATTATTATTATTATTATTATTATTATTATTATTATTATTATTATTATTATTATTATTATTATTATTATTATTATTATTATTATTATTATTATTATTATTATTATTATTATTTTCCCCCAAGTGATATTTGACAAAGATACACTATCCAGATCAACTGTCTGATCATCCAATAAAAAAAACATTCCTATGCTATTTATTTTTTGAAACATGTTAACCCTCCCTGCTGCAAAATCCCAACTGAATTTTTGACCTATGAGTTAACTACAACCGATTGCTTTATTACATCTATGATATTTTTTAATACTTAACATATCATTATTGATCCTTTGTTCAGCAGTTCTAGGAATATGGACAATGTAAGATCCATGAATTCTGGATTGGCTTCCAGAAGAAAGACATTGTGACCATACTTTTTATAGTAAAAGATCCATTATTTATATGGGAAAAAATTGTATTGATGCCCTGTTGGATTGCTCACATGAGGTCTTCTGGCAAAACCCCAATCACCATGGTCAAATTGGCAGAGATTCCAGTTTGCATGCCTTATGTGCAATTTGGCCATGTGATTTAATTTTATCCTTAGCCTTTCCTTGTCCCTTTTTCATCAATTTTATCATGATTGCTGGTTAATGGAGCTTTGATCATTATAGGATATTTTTTTCTAAAATGCATCCTATTGGGTGTAAACCCTGTTGACTCATTTAACATCTGATTAATGTATTTAACAACATTCTCAGTCAGTTTCACCCCATTCTCTATGATTCAGGTTGACATGCAAATGAAATTAATTGTTAAGCTCCCTCATAACTAGCTCACACAGGATAGATCAAGGGTTATATATGGATGTTAATAACTATTTTATACCATGTTGCTAAAGCCAATGCTATTACTGGAAAGATTTAAAGGGTATCCCATGATTTGAGAGTATACATTGAGGCTTGCCAATTTCTAGGAATTTGCTGCTTTTGTAAAACTTAAATAGTGCTTAAAGCATAAGCCTTTTTAATGGATAAGCTAATGCATGACAACTAAGAACCTGTAGTGCTGATTTGCTGGTAATGGACCATAAAACTCAATAACTAGTAATTTGTTATAATCATGTGCCAAAATTGGTTGTAATACTCTAGTAAAATTTTTACTTACAGATTTTGTTTGTGAACAGGTGTGGAACTTATAAAAAATGATAAAATATTGGGGTACATCCCTGGCCAGTATAATAATTCATGAAGCACATACTCAACCTTATGCTGTCCAAAATGTTTATAAAGACAATAAATATATTCAATCAAATGATTCCTATGTATTTTAGCTAAGAGGATTCTTCAGCAAACTTCTTCCACAGTAACATTGTATTGAAGAATACCATCCTTAATATGATAAGCTAACTCTCATTGTTATAACTTAGAAAGATTCCTTAATGAGGGATTCAATGCTTCTTTCTTGTATGCTACCATTAGAGCTTAATCCGGATCATTTGTCTGTATTTCTGGTAATTTCTGTAAGTCCTGCTCCATGGAATCATCTACAACAAATGTAATCATGGTGATACTTAAATTATCAAAATAAAGGTAACATGTTGAAAGATCTACAGGTTGTTGAGGTGAAACATTGGCCTCAATGTTATCCTTGCCAGAGTAATAGTCCAATTTATATGGTAACTTCTGTAAGATCAATCTCCATCAAATCAGATGATCATTTGTCAAGTAGCTATTGAAAAAAAATTCCAAACACTTATGGTCAGTAAAAACAACAATGTTTGAACCCAGTAACAATTGTTTGAACTTCACAAAGGCCCATACAATAGCCAGAGCCTCCTTTTCAGTAGTCATATAATTATTTTTATTTTCTTTTAGAGTATGGCTACAAAAATAATATCTTTTGGTGTTTCTGTTCATAAATTTGTATTAAAACTACCCCAATCCATGTGGACTGCTATCAGTTTGTATATAAAAAGTATGAGAAAAATCAGGGTAAACCAGAACTATTTGTTTCAGAAACTTTTTCTTGGTGAGCTGAAACTCCTGATCCTGTTGTGAACTGCTAAACCATTTATGATCCTTTCATAATAACTAGACTAAGGATGATGATTCTACAGCAAAATTTTCCTAAAACCAGTGAAAGAAGTTGCAGATACCCAAAAATGACATCACCTGGTGTAGGGAAATACTCAATTGCATCTAATTTATATGGATATGGTTTAATAACATTTTTTCCGAATAAAAACCTTAAAAATTCAACTTTGGCCCTGGGCAAGTTACTTTTCTGTGAGTTGATTGTGACATATTTTTGATGACACTTTTTCAAAAATATCTCCAAATGCCCAAGTGCTTTTCAATATTTCTGGAGGAAATATCCACATTATAAATGTACATTACTATAATATTTTAACCTTATCTAACAATACCAGATACAAACACCTTAACAGCCCTGATTGACTGTTGATCAATCCAATTGGCATCAGTAAAAGACATACATATACCCTCCATAACAAAAGCCCATATATTGGTGATAGGATGGATGAAGAGGTATCTGCCAATAACTAGAAGTCAAGTCCAATGTTCTAAACATAGTTTTTAAAAGACCATATATTGGTGATAGGATGGATAAAGATGTATCTGCCAATAACTAGAAGTCAAGTCCAATGCACTAAACCTAGTTTTTTCTTAAATTCTAGCCATAATTTCAATTATTGTAGGAGGAATGTCTCTTTCAGGAATTGTGATAGCATTTAAAACATGAGCATCCAATCATACTGCTCCATATTTCTTCTTGACTACCACCAAATAGTTAATGTATGTTGATTCTTGCTTACTAATAACACCCCACTTGATCATCTGTTGTACCTGACTATTCACCTCGGTTTTATTTTGAAACTGAATAGGGTAAAAACTAGAACAACTTTGAAAATGGTTTTCCTTTTTTACTTTAATTCGATGAATATACCCTTCAATAGTCCAGGGTCTACTAGAATAAACTATGATACTGCATTAACACCTGTGTTATAATATGTCATTGTTCTGTCCCCATTAGTATGAACAGATCCACCTTATTCTTTATTTCAGTGGTGTCAATGACTGATAGCATACAGTGTATTTGCAATGCCTGATAATACTTTCAATTCCTCTAAGGGTAGTATGCTTTCTCTACACTGAAAGAAGCATCAAACATAATCAAATGCAAAGATATTCTGATGAAGAAAATCTGTTCCCACTACAACATATTGTATCAGCACAGGCATTATCAAAAATACCTGGTCTACTTCTATGTTTCTGAGACAGAACTGGATTTAAACATGTTTAATCTGTATGGCTGCTTTTTTCCATTACCCAATATAACTTGCAGACCCTTTAGAGGAGGCATATACAGGTGAGTCTGATGTTTTAACTTTATTAAAAATGAATGGAAAGCAGGAACATCTGACTCCCTGAATCAATTAAAGCCTGTGCTGTGATTGATCCAATTTTTATACTTATGATGGGACAAGACTTATTAGTTCCAACTAATGTTGGTCCATCTGTATCCACCATCAAATTGGATACTGTAGCCCAGTCTCATCAAGTATGATTTCCTTTTGTATTCTATCCAAACTATAATCAATTTCTGTCAATAATGTTATTATTTCTTCTATACATATTTTGTAATTAACAAACATGGCTTGTTGTATTGCCACTGGTATATTATTTCTTATTATCAAGATTACTTGGCCTTCTAGCAAAGACAATGCTGTCAATAACTTCAGTTTTGCAGCTTGATTACAGAAAACTGCATATAAAATATATGATTGCCTCTGGAATATGCATGCTGCAAGACTTGTAATCACAGACATTGGGTTTCATTTTAATATTGTATACTGAATGGTATTAAGATGGTTTTGTATAGAGGAAGAAGAAATGCCAAATGCCTGAAATGCAACCTGGATCTTTATAAGCAAAATTGACCAAGTTATTCTCAAATGAATCCCTAAATTAAATAATGAAACATAGCTTAAATCCGAAATGTCAAAAACGGGAGATTTTTAAAAGACGTTTTTGGAACATAGAAATGGAATCAAATAATACATGTCATCATGGAAAAAATTGAACTCCAACTATATAAATTTTGGCTGTATAAGTTAAAAAATGAAATTAGATTTTATTCTAATAAATTAGCTATTTTAAATATTATTCCCTGATCATTGATTGTATATTTAGATCTAGCAAACTCTATATTATTGGGTTTCAATTTTAAAATAATAAGAACATCATTGTATCATGTGATCAATTATTAACCTTAAAGCTTTGAACCAAATACCAGGTAACAAGAACAAATGTAAACACTCCTAGGTTTACTTAAATCTTTTTTGTGTACCTACATCTCAGAAAGGAGGCACGAACATTGCATACTTTCTAGAAAAAAAGAAAAAAAAAACTGATATTATTTTTAATTGTAAATTTGGTATTTTTCTTTGGTCTGTTATTTGTATATTGACTCCAATATTTGCACTTGATGTGCCCTGGATATTAAAACTAAAATGTTTTTCTGTAGCAGAATAACTTCAATATTTTTTTTTTTTTTATTGGTTTAAAATTGTTTATTTGCTTCTAAATAATCAATTGCATATTAATAATATAGACGTATTGGTTATTTTGGTTAATAATAATATTAGATTATTAATCACATTTCCTATTTTAGCTGACGCAATTTTACGTTCAGTTGCCTTTCTTGCATTGATTAAATACAAGCCTTCACTATAGTTTAATAGTAAAATACATTACTTTATTTAAAATAATTTGGATTCTTTTTATGTGGATATATTGTTTGCTTGAGTTCATAATAATACTAGATTATTGTAGAATAAGTACATTTCTTGTTATTAACTCAGGTAAAACTCTATTGTGATCTAGTGACTCATTTCTTGTTTTTTGCAAATGGAATTTTATTTTGGCTGCATTCTTATGACTATTCCACGCTTGAGTACTTCTATATTTTAATAATCAAATTTATTAGTAAACATGAATCTTTTATGTGGATTTATTGATCTTTCTGGTGAAATATAAAATTATATTATTTGAGCTTAATCACAATTTTTGTTTTAGTTTATGTAAATTTGTTGGTTGTCATCCTTAAATATACCCAAACACATGGTTGCATTTGTATTTTAAAAGTAAAATCAACTGCTTTATACGCAGCCAATTTGAATATTTTATGTATATTTATTGTTTGTCTCTTTGGTTAATTATACTATTGGATCATTTTAATTTAAGCACATTTCTTGTTTTAGTTTGTGAAATTTTTTATAGCTGTAATCCTTACATATATTCAGCAACACATATTCACTGCAATATATTAAAAGATAAATAGGGATCGCAGAAAATAAATTGTATTTTAAACAGATTGCTTTTAAGTTAATTATAATAATAGATTTTTTAGGTTAAACAGATTAATCCTAGTTTATGCAGTTCTTCGTTTGCCTGCCGTTCTATGTTTACCCATGGTTAACAATATATTTTAATTAAAACTGTACTAATTTACACAAAATGAATTAAGCTCATTTTATGTCAATTAATTAATTTGTTATATTAGATTATTTTATAATAGTTTATTTTAAACGTAAAATATATTATAATTGATATTTGATTTCAGGTGTGGAAGTGTCACATGATGATCCATTTCATATATGATTACAGTAGAAATCTGTACCTTTATTTATGTGATTTTTTTTCAAAAATCTAATAATATATTTGATATTTTGATTTTGTAGGAATATATATATTTTGGTGAGGGGGGGTGAGCATAGTTCTAAAAAAAATTGCATGTTTGATTGTAATTTGAACTTTTGGTCACAAGAGTTTTTCTTTTTTATTTTTTAGTCCAGGCATTTTCCAATTTTTTCCAACCTGATATTATTTATTTGATATTTCCATTTTCTAGGTTATTTACATATTTTTTGACTGAGCATAATATTTAAAAAAAATATGTGTTTATTTGATGGTGGCAGTAAGTAGTGTTCTTGGTAATGTGATTTTTGATTTTTATTTTCAACCTATATACTTTTAAATATATTAAATTTAATAAATGCAAGCAGATAATATAATTACAATGTGAAAAACTAAAACCTTCAACAAATACAGTTTAAAATGCTTATATGACAGCCAATCAGATGTAATAATGAGTGCACAGGAAACTCTCAATTCAAAAACACAAGCCAGAACTATAAAAAAAAAGATGGAAACCACCAGTACACTTTCTAATTTTTGCAACTTCATTATTTTATAAATTTAAATATATTTTGAAATTTTGTTTGTTAAGGGATATCTGATTTTTTTTGATTGAGAATACTTCTAAAATTTGACAATTTATCTGATTGCAGCAAAAATTTCATATTTTGGTTACTTGATTTTTTTTTTATATTCAACTATGTCATTTTCTTACTGTTAATATGTTTAATATTTGGAATTCTAGAGGTATTCAATTTTTGTTGGTTGAGCATTTACAAAATTTGTGTTAGTCTTTTATAATTTTTGATGAAAATTGTGATTTTTTAACTAATATTCAAAATAAATGAAACATTACAAATGGTAATGTAGCATTGTCAGATTTAATTTAGCACTCGGTTGTGTCAGTGTTTGGTTTGGAGATCCCCCATTGAAGCAAAAATTGCAGGGATCATACACTACATTAATACAAATATATTTTGCTCTTACACATTTGAAGTGGTGTCCATATGTCGATTTTTACATTTTCAACAGAAGCATTAATACAAAATTTTGAGGTAGATATTTTTCCATCATTAAAATACCATGAATGATTATCTTTTTTTGATTACAGCACAACCTAAATGAAATCTAAAATTACAACCACCATCACATTTATTTTTAGATGATTCTCCAGCAAAATTCTTAGTACAAATTTTATACACATTTTACTGAGCAGCAACCCATAGAAAATAATAATAATAATAATAATAATAATAATAATAATAATAATAATAATAATAATAATAATAATAATAATAATAATAATAATAATAATAATAATAATAATAATAATAATAATAATAATAATAATAATAATAATAATAATAATAATAATAATAATAATAATAATAATAATAATAATAATAATTACTACTACTACTACTTTTACTACAGCTACTACTGCTACTACTACTGCTGCTGCTGCTGCTACTACTACTACTACTACTACTACTACTACTACTACTACTACTACTACTACTACTACTACTAAAAATCATAAGTCATTATTCTTTACTTTCAGACATCATTATATATATATATATTAATAAGCATTAAAGAAAATAAAGTGTTCTTTGTTTTCTTTTTTAAAGAAACAATAACAATAATAGCTAAAGTAATAATAACAGACTAATATTTCTACTCACATGGAGCACTTTCTTTAGTTATGTGGATATCTGCAAATACAGAATCAAATCCAAATTCTGCAAGTTTTAAAATCAAAGAATTATTTATGTAACATGTCATTGATGACAAGTTCCCATGGTAATGAATTTCAGATTGTTTAATAAACAGCATGCCCTTAATATTATAAGGATAGAAAGATACATTTAGAAGTATAATCTAACTATTATAAAATAATTATAATATAAAAGATTAAATAGTAAAATTTTGATAAATAAGGAGATAAAATATTTATGTAGAGACATAGATAGACATTTATAAAGATATATATAGATAAGATAATTAAATGTAAATGGGGTGTTGATAATTAGGTAGATAGACTGATAAATACAGAAAAGAATAGATAAAATCATGATATGGAAAATTACCGAAATGGACATATAGCTGGATTAATGATTATAGTGATAAACAGACAGATATATAGATTGATAGGTAGATCATTATATAGATTGATAAGTAGAGAAATATGTGCATAAAATAGATTGTTTTATATATATATATATATATATATATATATATATATATATAAAACAATCTATATATATATATATATATATATATATCATCAACAATTATGAATCCACTGCAGGATGAAGGTCTCTCCAAGTTCAATCAATCTTTTCCTATCTTAAGCTTCTCTTCTCCACATCACCCATGCACACTTTTTATTTCACCCATCCATCTCACATGTGGTCTCCTGGTTTTTTTACAATTTCTTGGTATCTAGTTTAACATTTGAATTGTCCATCTGTTATCATCTCTTCTAACAATATGTCCAGCCCAACTCCACTTCAGTCTTTTAATTTTGTCAATGATGTCAGTAACATCTGTTTGTTCTCTTACCCATACATTACTTTTTCGATCCCTTCTTATTACTCCAACATGCATCTCTCCACACTTCTTGGAGTGGTCTGAAGTCTCTATATTGCTATTCTATTAAGTTCCCAAATCTCAGATACATAAGTAATAACTGGCAAAACACATTTATTAAAAACTTACCTTTTCAAATACATAGGTATATTTCCTTTTATTATCAAGTTATTTCTACCAAAGCACTCCAACCAAGTTTAATTCTATGATTAATTTCATCCATTATATTTCCATCTCTATTAATAACATAACCAAGTCATTTGTAACTTCTAACTTCTTCTAACTCATTATAATCAATCTTTACTATAATATTTTGAGAAAATATATTAATCATTACTTTAGTGTTTTTAACATTTATCTTTAGTCCTACTTTCCTAGTTTCATCTGATAACTCCTGCAACATTTCCTGTCCTAGGCAAGTGTATTTTATATATCCTATGATAAATAAGTATTCTACTCACTCATCATAAATTAAAAAAAAGCTTGTTTAGAGCTAATTAATATGCTGTTAATTTTACAAATTTGTAAGTGCAAGCTATATATAAGTCATGTGACATCTGACTTTTTATTATTATGTATAATGTAAAGTACATTAAATCTAGTTGAAATTTGATAAACATGTTCTTTTTTAAAATGAAGTTTACTTTTTAGAACATGTAATTAGAACGACTTACTTTTATAGAACATGAAAATATATTCAAATTACTTTCTTTAAACAAATATTAGAAATTTTTTCTAATAAATATTAAATCGTTCAAAATATAGATTTTAGATTACACTGTTTTTTTTTAAATTGAACATGGCATAAAATTATATGAGGATATACCTGACAAAAAAATAAAATCCTTAATCTTCTAATAAAAATAATAGCATTATTTTTTATAACTCACTCCATCAGCTTGCTGAAGCATAACACATTCTGCATTGTTACAATACAATTCGATATTAAAACACTAAGTTAATTTCATTTCCTTTAATTTCATAAACTGTGTGTGAACCCAGAGGTCATTCATCACTTTGTCAACCATCTTTTCAACGTCTTTTTTTTTGTTTTAAAGAATGAAATATATTAATTTACTATATTATATATTTATTTTTCAAAAATATAATAAGAATACAAATGTAATGTATACATATTGATTAAATGTATGTGTGAGTATATATATATACTTCTACTATATATATATATATATATAGTAGAATATAAATCAACTTATATATCAATATATATATATATATATATATATATATATAAGTTGATTTATTGATTTACATGAGTTTATAATATTTTTATATGGTGTGGATTAGTGGCAAGGGGTATACATAGCTTATTTTGCCATTATTATATGTGCAAACTGTAGTTGTATGTTTACATATATAAAAAAAAATATTTTATTGATTTACACAAGATTACATAAGTTTTACATGCTCTGGACTGCTGTATCTACTAATGGAATCCAGGTTTTGATTTATGTGATTGAGTTGCCTGTATAACATGGGTGAGGGACTAAAATTTCTATGGTAGGGTGGTAATTGTCTGTGAGATCCTTACTGATATGAGGTCAATGTGTTATTTTTGATTTTTTAGGTTGCATGATCTTCTTTGTGTGACCAGGTTTTCCTCGTCATTTCATTTGGAAAGGTGTTGATGTGGATAGAAGATATGGCTTAATTTCTTTCAAAATTGGTACAATCCCATCATGCCTGTTTTCTGGTGAATTTACATAGGTGATTATTCCAGAGGGGGAGGGGGACATCTATGTTAGAATTGGTTGTAATTGTTAAGTTGGAGTTTGTGTTAGGTTAGTAAGACTCTGGATTTATCTGAGTGTGAAACATAGAAGCTACCTTTGACAAGGTTTAAGTGTGAGATTCAGGCTTAGATGGTACTGATTTCTACAGGGGGCTGCTGGTAGTTCTGTTAGAACTGATTGTTATTGTAGGGTTGGGATTTGTCATTGCTTGGTCAGAATCTGTGTCATGATGTGTTAGAGATAGAGATTGAGTGAGGCTATTGATGTGATTTAAGTGTGAAATTCATGTTTAGAGGATCCAAACATAGGGAGATGGTAAATGTGGATAGGTATTTAGACTCAGCATTGCTATAGGAAATGACCTAGGTTTTAAGAAATTATCTAGTAATTTGATGTTAGTTGAATATTTTAATGAAAAAATTAACACAAATTTGGGAATAAGTTATCAACTAATTGGAAATCGAAAAAGCTATATAAATTTTTATTTTTTCTCTCTAACCTAAAGTTTTGAGTTCTTTATAAGTATAAACCTCCAAAGCTTGTTAACTTGGTTTTAATCACATGAATTAATTGCTGAAAACTAAAATCAATTTTTTATTTCTAATTAAAAATCAGAGTTTGCTACGATAACATTAAAAATAAGTGTATGTTTGACTGATCTTTGGTCTTTCAAACTCTGTGCTGGTATTATTGGCTACAATCACTGGTCATCCTATGTTTTTTTTTAATTACCCTTAGGTAACTTGATATCAATTGGAAATTTGAATAAAAAATGTAACAGAAAATTGAATGTGCATAATCTATTGATAAAGGTATATTGTTATCTTACATTAGACTAATGTTTTGAATTTTTTAAGCATAAAAGCCAGAGATTGTTAACTTGTTTGTGAGCATGTGCGTTGATTGCTGGGTAATTTGTAATTCAAAATTATTTTTTTCCAACAAAGATGGACTTTTTAAAACTCTGTGTTGGTAATATTCGTGGGAAGCATCTGGTCATGTGATGGCTTTGTCTCCATATTATTATTTTTTTACATATTCTTGGGTAACTTCATTTTCATTGAAATTTTTAATTAAAAATGTAACATAAAATTATTAATTAATTATCTACTCATTGAAAATTGAAAAAGGTATTTTGGGATATGGTTTTAATCTTATCAGAATTAGGTTTTGAGTACTTTTGCAGCTAGGAAAACTCAAGTTCTTTAACATGGTGGTGAAGAAATGGACAGTTACTGCTGAGCTGCTGCTACTGCTACTACTACTACTACTACTACTACTACTACTACTACTACTACTACTACTACTACTACTACTACTACTACTATTATTATTATTATTATTATTATTATTATTATTATTATTATTATTATTATTATTATTATTATTATTATTATTATTATTATTATTATTATTATTATTATTATTATTATTATTATTATTGATTAAGTTTATTCATCTGATAGTTATATTTAACTTTTGTTTTAACGTTTATTTATGTTTGGCTTTAAATATTGGGTTGTGATAATTAAATAATACAAGTTTTAGCGTTCAAACATTACTTGATTTTATCTTTTACTAAATAGAATTAATATCATGGGCAGGGATTTGGAACGGGGGTTATGGTGAATGTTTGCTATTGATGAGGTGTTGCAGGCACCCATCACCCCCACCCCCAATAAAAGTATTAAAGGTGGTTTTTGTCCTAATTTTTTTTGTTTATGTTAAGGTTGGACCATGATTTTTGTTTTTGTTGGGAATATTTGTGATATTTGGTAAAATCTTTCTTTATTACTAATGACTTTATACAAAGCCATTGTTTCATATGACTTGATCAAATATCTATATTGTTAGAAACTATTTGGATTTTTGAGTTTGTAAAATATAATATTGTATTTTCTTTTGATTAATAATTATATAATTTGTCACCATGGTATTGTTTCATACTTCAACCATTGTAGGGTCATTTGATACCATTGTCTTTATGTATCCAGTATGCATTTTGGCTAATGTTTTTAATGATGGTAAATGGACCCTCATATAGATCGCAAAACTTGTGGAATATAAATTTTTTTAGTGTTACGTACACATGGTGTTTTAAATAAAACTTTATCACCTATTTTAAAATGATAATTTTCTTTTGGAATTTGTTATGTCTTTTGCTCATTGTTAGTATTTTGGTATATACATTCATTCGATCCATTTCTAGGTCAATTGGTGATTCTATGAGCATAGACATGGGAATGTGGAATAAAATTGCGTACTGTGTCCCAATTGTAATATGATGGATGTGAATTTAGTCGATTCACTTAAACTACAATTGCTAAAATTGACTATATACTATGTATGATTTACTCTACTTTTATGCTTCTCTCCTAAGTGGGTTCTAAACAATCATCACACTTTCCACATTACACATTCACAAGGATTTGATTGTAGGTTCCTAAGAGAAGTAAGCATGTGTTTTATCTCTTTTTTTACATTACCAACGAGTCCATTTTTAGATAGAAAATAGGTACCATGATTGGTTAAGATCACAACTAGTTTCCATATCTCTTTAAAATGTAAGGTGTCTAATATGCTAATAATGATTTTCATATTGTCTTGACATAAAGTCTAAGCAGATATGAAATTTGTGAAGTGATAATAGGTCACTAACAAGTATTTTTGATTATTGGAAGGTAGTAATGGATCATAAATCTCCACTGC
The DNA here is from genome assembly GCA_028023455.1 of Epiperipatus broadwayi. Taxonomy (NCBI): domain Eukaryota; kingdom Metazoa; phylum Onychophora; class Udeonychophora; order Euonychophora; family Peripatidae; genus Epiperipatus; species Epiperipatus broadwayi. Next base: position 191,968 of record JAQFVV010000744.1, on the reverse strand, counting down.
TAAGTTCTCATTTGCTCTTTTGGTGATTATATTGCTAAATGAACTCATATAATTCCTGTTTACTGTCTTAGTTTTTAAGCATATGTGACAGTTTTCAATTTCTTTCATAATATCATGAAACCTTCTAGGCCAGTGAAACCAACTTTTCATTAATTGTTTAGTTTTATGAGCTCCATAATGCTCCTATAAATGATGTACATATTGAGAGAGTGGGTTTATTAATTCTTTGTTATTACTACCCTCCATTCAATTTCATTATTTAACTTATGTTTTAACAGATGATTCTCTCATTTGAATTTTTCAGATCATTGGGTTTATATAGAATTTTATCTTTGTTCAAAGTTGTGATAATTTTACTCAGATCATCTCCATTATCTTTAATTGTTTTGTCAATATTTAAAACGTAAATTTTATCCACAGTAAAATGTTGATTTACTGACTGACATGGATTTAGACTGATTGTATAAGCTACAATATTTTTTGGATTTTTTGCAGTATTTGACTGTATGAATGAATTCTAGTAATAGTAAACTCCATCTAACCAAACGACTGTTAAATAAATAGCTGTGGTTCAAGAATTCAAGGATTTTATGATCAATGATCACTATCACCTTTGATCCAAGGTGCATTTGTTGAAATTTCTGAAATGTTCACCCTAATGCTAGTGCTTCACTGGAAATGATATCTCACTCATCAAATTATTTTGGAAAGATAGTAGCAGTGAATTAAGAGTATATTGTACAATGAAATTCCAAAGAATAAAAATAACGTCTGTATTTTATAAAATGAATTTTATTAGGAAATGTGAACATAGATAAATTGTATTTGTAGTATTCATGCACTTTGCTGGATAATGGTTAGTTAATACCTAATTTATTTTATTTGATATGTTTGTAAAATATTATAATCTTATTGCATATGTAATATTTTTCAACATTAGCATCAGTATGAAGACGAGACTGTATGATTTAAGTATTCAATTGATATAAGATGTTTGCACTAGTACCCACAACTCTCCACTATATCTCATAACACTGATACATTTGAACACATATATGTTAAAAAGATAAATAATCACCAATATTGGCATTTCATGCTAAACCAGCAATCATCAGTTGGTCCAGATTACTATCTCTACACATGTATGCTATAAGTGCTCAGATATATATTAAGAAAACCAATCTTCATACTTTAATGAACAGGCTTCAATCTAATCTATGCTCAATCTCTTCAACCTTCCATTGAGCATTCCATCATCAGAATTTCAATTGGATGGACGTCTGAAGAGTTTGATTGTGGAGTATATTGAAACCTGTCCATTAAAGTATGAAGATTGGATATCTTAATATATATCTGAGGACTTATAGCATATGTGTGGGGAGATGGTAATCTGGACCAAATGATGATTGCTGGTTTACCATGAAATATATATGTTGGTGATTATTTATCTTTTCAACATATATGTGTTCAAGTGTATCAGTATTATGAGATAGAGTGGAGAGTGGTGGATCATGTGAAAGTATGTACTCATACACCCTGCATATTACATATATAAACACAGGAATATAATAGGACTGTGTTTCAGTTTCTACATAGTAGAGTTGTCTGCCCATCCCTTATATATATATATATATATATATATATATATATATATATATATATATATATATATATATATATATATATATATATATATATATATATATATGTATTAAATAGATTATGTCATGTACGTGAAGTGTCAGATTGACCTTAGGTCAACATGGGTGTGACAAAAAGCTCAGTCTCAGAGTGGCCTTTGAGCATTCGGTCATCAGATTTTCAATTGATCAGACGGTTGAAGAGTTTAAGTGTGGAATAAATTGAAGCCTGACCATTGAAGCATGAAGATTGGCTATCTTAATATATATCTGAGCACTTATAGCATATAAGTTTAGAGATGGTAATTTGGACTAAATGATGGTTGCTGTTTTAGCATGAAATACTTATATTCGTGATTATTTATATCTTTGACATATATGTGTCAGTATTATGAGAAAGAGTGGAGAGCGGTGGGTCATGTGAAAGTATGTGCGCATATACCCTATATATATTACATATATAGACACAGGTATATAATAAGCCTGTGTTTCACTTATTATATAATTATTAGAGTAATACTTTTAAATTATTTTATTAATTATAAGAGGTTCTTGTCTTATAAATTTTATATTTTATTTTTCTAATACTCATATAATAGTAATGATATCACATTTTAAATGTGGGTGAATGATGCTTAAGATGTATCTGTAATAATTAGCTTAGATTATAATAAATGAAAAGAGTTAATCCAAGACTAAATGTCTAGTATAAATGTGTTATTAAGGCCTTAATGTTGTATTAAAAATTGCCCTGTTGACATTATATTTGTTCAATGAATTAAGAGTTATACCAAGCATAAAGAGGTAAAACTCACTAATTAACATTTAGATAGCGTGTTCGGATAGAGGATATATATTTAAGATGTATAAAATGTAGAGAAATATTTTATTCTATTTAAATATATTGAATAATTTATCTTTTATCTATTTATTTATTTTTGTATTTATGCAATCATATTTTGCTAATAATATTGTTTAATTGTTAATTCTCACATAAATTTAATTACACTTTATATGCTATGAGATATGCGCTGAATACGATGACAAACTTTATTGTACGAAATATGAGAGTCTTTATAATAGAAAACTCTGAAAAATAATAAGATTTTAAGATGTTGTTTGTTAGTTATGCTATTACACTAGCCACGTATAAAATTTTAAGAAATGGTCAAAAAATATATGTACTTTTATAAATAGTTCTCAGGTATGATGTAGAGTAGAAAATTTTCAAGTGAAAAAAAACACACTTTTAACTATTAACCTAGAAAAAATTTATAAACAGCTTCATTGAAATTGGCATTGCTTCAGAATATCCTCTTAAAATAATGAGTGTATTTGCATCCATTTACTTTCAGTTATTAATATTATTTTATTTGCAGGTTTTGCATTTATTTCTTAGTAAAATAACCCATATACAAGACACCCAGGCCATGTCAATACAAATACAGAATTCCATCATTGAAGCCACCACCAACACAGTTAAAAACCTTACCAAGGTTTATTTATCACTGCAAGGGAAAATTCTTCTCCTCAATATCAAGGTAATGGCAAAGATTAGCTACTATCTACCCATAATTAACATGACAAAGACTTTCAAACCCAAAATCAACCGAATCTCTGCACGGCTTTTGTGGAATGGTAAAACAGCAGCCATAGGAATTGAATGCATGCAGCGACATAGTAAAAATAATGGTATGTCATTGCACACAACTTTTTCTATATATTACCAAAAGTGCCACTCTCTGATCCACATCCTACAAAAGAAATTTCCCCAGATTGTAGCGGAACAATCAGTCCTTCCATCAGACAAACCACCACCTTCAAAGATAAGCTGGCTAAATCAGATACTTGACTACCTTTTCGCTTATAACAGTCACTCTACCCTAGTATTCAGACAAAAAATCTCTATTTGGGATGCTCATAACCTGCTATTTCCCACACAAAACTCTACCATTCCTTATCTCGGTGGTAACAATCAGGTGGTCTCCAGGTTTTTCAGGCATCTCAAGCTGGAACCAAGGTTCCTGAACTTTCTAATGAAAATCAACCTGAATTCACTCCAGACGAACTGGTTCCTGCACCACAGGAGATTCCTCAATAATATAGATCCTACATGTCACAACTGCCATAGAACCTATGAAACATTTGATCATATAATAAATGATTGCCCAGCATATAACAAAATCAGAACTTTCATTACTTACTATTGCCACATTTCCCTGAACAAAATCTTAAATATCAAATGCTGCTTCCTGTCCAGGGATTAGGTCACCACAAGACTCTCAACGTTTCTCACTTATGACATCTGGATGGCCAGATGTCACAACAAGTTTACCTTTCCTCATCCCAAGACTGAAGAAACATTCATTTCCAAGCTAAAGGAATTTCACCATAAGACAGAATAATCTCATTTGGTTGCCTGACTAACATGGATAACTATTATTTTTGATTTACATTTGTATCATTATTACATATGGTTTTTCAATAAAATTATTTATAAACAAAATAAGCCGGAAACTATTTTTTTTTTTTAATTTGTGCCATTAATTTAAAAAATGTCAAAATTACTCTTTAGTAAAATCTCTATTTACAGTTTCAATGATGGGTGGTTTCAATGTTCTGTTTCTGATAACACAAAAGTTCATGAGAGTGTCATTTTTTTGGTTCATTTTGATAATAAAAAAATGGTATATTTTCTTTAATATATTTATGATAACCTTTGTATATTTTTACAAATATTTGTCTTATAGCATGCACATATTACATAACCATATTTTCTTCTCACTGATTATAAGCTAGAAACTAGTGTGGGAAAATTAGATCTGTAATCACTGGATGACGATTGCAATGCACAAATTTGTAGCATCTATTCATTTTACAGCCTGGACTAGGTTGCTCTATTGTGCGAAATTAATACTCTTCTAGTATTTGCTTTAAGATACAAATAATTATAATACAGTAACATTTTACTTCAAAATGCTTGATTTAAATTAAGATGAGAATTTTATTAAAATAAAGAAAAAAGCATTAATTACCTGGAAAATAAACAATAATGTTTAAGCGGACCTTATATTTCGAAATAAAATTGTTTTGCTTTGTGGTATCTTAATAAGAATTCATCTTTATGAGAGTGGAATGAAGAAAAAATATTTTAACGGTAAAAAATATTATAATATTTATGAAAGACGAATAATATGGTTTTTTTTATTACGTATTTTAGTTTTATTATGATATTTATATTTGAAATATTGGATTTTTTTTTTTAAAAAATGTTACTGAAGTGATTATTGTAATAAAGGCCTTAAATTTATAGAAGAATAATATAACAGATGACTTATTAAATTAAAATAATGAATATATATAACCAAAAGTAGTGACTATAGTAGGTTAAAAATGCTTATAAGAACTGACGGCTAAAATGATGTATATATGCAATAATAAATATAATAGTAATAAACTATTATATACTTCTTTCAATCCGCAAGAAGTATTTTCACGGTATTCTTTAATCCTCCTCAAACGCCAGTTGAGTTGTATTAAGGAAGGAACTGAAAGTACTTATGCACATATAAAGATATATGTAATACAAATAAATTGTCCATTGATTAAAAACTATTGAAATAATAATAAAGACAATAAATATAATGGTAATTAACTATTACATACACTTTTAATTCTAGTTTTAAATAATGGAATAGATAATACAATGGTGATATTGACCAGTTTCAAACAGGTAAAATTTAACATTTGCATTGATATATTAATATTTCAGCATGAAATTCAGATAAATTTGCATATATCACATCAGTATTCTATCATGTTGGATAGTGCAAATATGATCTATTAAACAACTTTTACTTCTTAAATATTCTACATAAAATATAGGCAATAAAAATTTTAACCACTTTTACTTACATTAACAATGTCTGCTAAAAAAGAGAAACGGATATTCCACTGCTGAGAAGCAATGTCCTCAAGCAAAACTCTCTAAATAATAATAAAAAAGTACATCTTTATTATTATTTTTATGATTTTTAAAAACAATAAAGAAAAAAAATATGAATTACTTAAATTATTTTTTAAGAGTTTATGTGGATGCTTCAACAAAACAATAAACATTAATTTTGTGGCAGTGAAGATGGTAATCCTTAACTATAAAGACATTATAATGTTTGTATTATTATATTTTTCTCTATTTCTATATAAATTAACATTACATATATCTGAATACATGTGTAATTTATATAACCCTTAAATGTGATTCCAGGTAATTTGAACACAGACTATCAAGCCCTCTTTAACTATCCGTTGCATTATATATGATCAATGCACATGACCACATATATGAAAAAAAAAAGAATGATGTCAAATATATGTATTTTGTGCTGAACCAGCACTCATCAGTTGGTCCAGATCATAATTTCTCACAAGTATATATATATATATTAATAATGAATAACTATAACAACACGTGAAAATTTTTACAAACGTATTTAAATAATAATTGAACTGCCCTCTAGCCGCAAAGTTCGATAGCATTCTACTCTCATATTGCAAAATGCTATCGAACTTTGCGGCTAGAGGATAGTTCAATTATTATTTAAATACGTTTGTAAAAATTTTCACGTTTTGTTATATATATATAATTAACATTCATTTTATATTAAGATAGCAAATCTTCAAACTTTAATGGACAACCTTCAATCTTATCCATCTTTACAAATTTTCAGTAATCCACATTATTGAAAATCGGATGATGGAATTTTCAAAGTCTTTGTGTCACATTTAAGTAGTCATCGGTGTCTATTATATACGATAAAGTAGATACCTAAATATACGTTCAAATCCTCTCATATTATATCCAGAAGTCGATTTATAAATTATACTTGTATTCAAATATTGCATATTAAGCTTGAATTGCAACTATTTCTCTGCTATGTCTTTAGTAAATTGATGTTTAAAAAACAGGCAAGCTCTCTATACGTATTGCCACTCAGTGCCAGCCAAATTAATCAATGGATGCCAGAAGGCTTGTGCATAAATCCCCATCTAGTGCCTACTCATCCGATATCCCTAGACTATTTTCTGGTTTGTGGCCTTCGTCAGGGAGGAACCATGGATCTGAGAGCACTGTAACCTAGATATTAGAAATTGTGATCATGTGATGTAAATTGATGTTTATTATTATTGTTATAGAAATGCGTTTGAATTTTATTTATTATTTTTGTTATAGAAATGCGTTTGAATTTTATTTATTATTATTGTTATACAAATGCATTTTCTTATATTTTTGTCTTTAGAATTTAATCCAGTCGACAAAATTATACTATATAATAATACCATTAGATGATAAAATTTTATGTGTGTAGATTTAAGGAAGATTGAAATTACATAAATAGAGGTTTACAGGCTGTCTGATTTAATGCAGTGTTAAATGGTTAGATTTTGAAATTTAAAAAAATTCTCAAATCAATATCATGTTTTATCCTTGCAACTATGCAACATCTTTTGAACTCCAGATTAACAAATCCATTAGATTCTTGTTATAACTGTCTAGTTATGTTAATATAAATTCATTGAAAAATACTTATCACATTAGGATGCACGCATTAACAATTCATAATCACTACATAAAAAATGAATTTCTCATATGTGAATAAATTTGAATGACCATAGGTATACAGTTGTCAAACAATAAACAAATGCAAAAACGTATTAAATGATCATATAAAATATTTCATTTTCATTGGTTGATACATTGTAGGTCGTTTGATTTACATCTTCTCAATTGTTAAACGAAAACATTTTTTTTTTTTTTTTTTTTTTAATTTTAGTAATATTATCTTTATGCAAAAGTAATTTTTTATCTGAAAAAATATATTTTGTGGATAAATTGGAGGTTCAAATTCATTTTTATGTCTTGTTTTACACTTGACTAATATTTAAGCATTGTGAACCCACAAAATTTTTTCTCACTTCCATGTATTTTGAGAAGTTCGGAGAGGCTTGAATTACATATATGGTTATTGAATGTCACCAATTATTGTAATCATGACGTTATGACACTTATGATTAGTATATTGTTGCAAATTCATTATTTCTTCAGATCTAGAGGACACTTTATGATCACAGTGACCTTGATTTACATAGAAATCATGTTGTCAATGTGTTTTAAGTACATTCATAATTTCAAAATACAAATTCACTACATTATCTTAAAGTTAATGTTGGAATTATATTCTTAGTCATGCATATAATAATGACCCTAAAATGTTAGATTATAAAGCTGCACATCATAATGGAAAAAGTATGGCATGTAATACATTTTAAATGTGGAATCAATGTACATCTAAATGATAATCCTTTATTGTAATCTATTATTGGCTAATAATTGTTGGATGATAGATTCTTTACAAGGAGAATATATTTTTGGATCTATGTCTTAATTATAACTATTCTGCCAAAGGATCTTGCTCATATATAAGAGGGTGAAGTCATTTCATCCATACTTTTATCTTAAGTTCACAGTAGGGAACATAATCATTAAAATGTCAGTGTATTAAGAGGGACCATGAGCTTAGTGTAACTTATTGTAATCACGTTAACTAGGATACTACTAGTGAATGATGATCATTGCATATCCAATGCTTTTTCAAATGAGTTACATATCTTTAAAAAATCACATTAATACATTTTAGTCTGTCAATATAGGAATTGCTATGGATATTATGTCATGTGAATCTAAAACATATTATGTCATAATATTTGAGTTCTTAATCGTATTGTTACTTAAGTCATAATTATTACAGTATGTAACATATATATATATATATATATATATATATATATATATATATATATATATATATATATATATATATATATATATATATATATATATATATATATATATATATATATATAAATAAATATAATGACAGGCACACATTGTATGGTCAAGCATAAGATGGTATTAAGTAAGCAAAAGGCCTAAAATATGTAATAAAGCCATTAAAGGGGGAGGTGTATACCATATTTATAAACAAAATTAAGTCACATTATAAAACAAGTGAGAGCGGTCTGTGGATATATCATAAACTCTCACACATAAGAAAAGCCAATAGTTAAGGCTTATAATTTACAATTCGATGTGTAAGCATATTAGCAATATGCTTCTAATAAATTTTTATTATTACTTTATGTTCATTTTTTTAAAAAACGCAAAGATGTTTATGTGTAATTTGTATTTATATTTTTTTGTGAAGAGTTTGTAAAAAGAAAAAAAAAAGATGGAAATGACTAAATGTACCAACAAATTCTTAATTTTGAAAATCAAAGGTTTTACTCGTTATTTTTCTCTACAAACATGTTCTAGATTTAAGAAAAGTCTAAATACATTTATATTTTTAGTAGATAAGTAATTTTATTTCTTTTTTAATTTTCAAGTATTTCAACTAGACGACAGGATTTGTTGAAATTTACTTTAATGTGAGTGGAGAAAAGTATTTAGTTTAATTTAAAACATTTTTAAGTGTAATCTAATTATCAGAAAATATTTTATATAGGATTTTTTGTGTGTATTGAATCAGAGAGTGGTCGGAGTAGATAAATTTAATTAAAAATAAAAATTCTTGAGATTAATTATTGGTCTATATAGGAATGCTTCACACATTGTATAGATCCACTAATAAAAGTCAAAATTAGCTAATTAAATGTTTTTCAGAGGGGTACCAGGATTGGGGTTGTAATGAGTGGGTTATATAATCTATTCACTGCATGTTTGGTGGACTAGGACACTCAGTAAGTGACTTTCACTAACACTCTCTGAGTCAATCACTCACTCACTGAATCAGCCAATCAGTCACTCACTCGTTAACTTATTAGACTTATTTTTTTAACTTTCTTACTCACTTATTGCTTTTATCTTAATATTTGAAATTAATCTTAGAGAGTTGGATTAGAACATACAGTTCATGTTCTAAATATTTCTTTTATAACATGCTGAGATAGAGCAAGCTTCAATGTGATTTTCAATTAATACAATTTTATTAGTGTGGTACAAAGCTATCTTTACAGGAAGGTACTGGTAATTGAAAACCTAAAGTAAAATAGAACTGTTACCAATACGGTATAAAAAAAAACACTCGTATTAGTGGATAATTGTTGACCAAAGAGTAAATGACGTTATGATTAAATCTGTAGAAACCAAAAAGAAAACACTCCTATTAGTGGATAATCATCTACAAAAGAGTAAATTAAGTTTTGACTAAACCTTAAACACAAGTGTACTCTTGTTCATGAAATGGTCATGGTGTAGGAACCCCCAGTCAGCATGCCTGCCCAGTTCTGCTCCTGCCATCAGAAGTGTCTCCTAGATCCAGCCACCAAATGATTATGAAAGCTGCTGAATAATATCATATTCAAAAGAAGTCCTCACTACCCTGGCTGAACAGATCAATAGCCTACCCAGAGCCCAAAGAAGTATAAAAAGACTTTATAAGGAACACTCTATTTTATTAATCTCATATATGTTATCATGTGTTATATCTTTCATTTATGTATTTCTTGCATAAAATATCAATCTTATTTAATGTACTATTTAGTATTTGTATAATGTATTTGTGTGTGAGGCTATGATTCTCAGACCACTCTTACTAATGGATACTTTTATTTTTATGTTTTGATATTATATTTCTTAAGCAAAATAACTTTTATATTTAGATATATTTTCTTCATTTGGGTTTAATATTGTTGTTTTTATCTTTGTAATTGTTGAAGGGATACAGGGTTCAATAAATAATTGTTTAATAATTATAGATTTTCCCTACTGCTTTGATAATCTATTATTATTTCTTTCTAAAATGATAAAATAATCAGATAAATTCCAACAATTTTGTGATTCCCATTCTGTTACCTGAGATAAAGAGAATGCTGAACTGGCATATGAGATACCAACTTATCAGAACATAAATCATTAGTCATTAGGGTATGTATTTCTACTAGATTTTTGTTTGTTTTATTATACTTAATATAATTTTTGGCCTTGCATTTCCTTTCAGGGAATGGGATTTTTTTTTCTTTCTGGGAGTGGCATAAAGGGTTGAAATTAAAGGAATAATTCAAAGGTATGTAAGAGCCAATACATTAATAACCATCCTTATGACTCATCAATGTGAACATAAAAAGATTTAAAAAATTTAAAATGACATTTTTCTTTTCATGTTCAATATGTGTTCATGCTCAGCTTAATAGGGTTTAGATTAACCTACACACACACACGCATATATATATATATATATATATATATATATATATATATACCTAACAACCTTCTCATCCAGGAAGAACGACAACCGAACAACCACGAACCATACAACAAACAGAAGGGGCCAGCACACCACAAAACGCAACACAGCAACAAGCAGAACAAAAGCAAAAAAAGAGTCCACCTCCAAAAACACAACAACCAGCCAACAAACCTCAGACAGCCCGAAGACAAACAACCGAGGAGAAGGGTCGCCCAGCCACCAAAGAAGCAACAACACAAAAAACAAAGACAAGAAACAAAAAAAAAGCCCCAAAAACCCAGACAACAGCCACCACATACCCCAACAGACAGAGACGCAGGAAAACGAAAAAAACAAAACCCGGGAAACAAACGGCAAGGAATAGCACAAAACAAACAAAAGGGCAGTCAGCCCACAAACCACAACAAAGACCCAAAGAAAAAAGGGTGCGCAAACCAACCACATACCCCAGCACAGAGACGGAAAGACAAAAAAAAACAACAAAGGAAAGGATAGCGCAACAAAAAGAAGGCCGCCACCCAACGAATCAGCAAGAAAGACAAAGACATTAGAAAAAAAGAGTAGGAAAAATATCGAACAAGACTCATACAGGAGGAGCAGGAAAGAAGGAAAAGAAAAGGGGGGGAGAGAGCTGGACATAAAAGAAGTTTTTATTGGTTTCATAAATGATTTGGGTTCTTGAAGAATAGAGAGGTAATGGGATGTGAACGAGATCCTATGTTCTGGTTTGTATGTGAGTTGAAGTTGGAAAAATAGAAGAGGAGTTTCATAAGTTGTATTAGATAGTTTCTTTTCCTGTCTTTCACGAGAAGCAAATAGTGAATCATGATTGAGAGTGGAAAAGTTAGAGATAGTGTACCCTGGTTTATGAAGAAATTGATAGGTGTTTTGGTCGTGGAATAAAGGTAAATTTTTAACCTTTGTTTATCATATGACTTTGAGGCTTTCTTGCAATGAGATGGGGTCTACTATGTGGTGGTGATGGATCAGACATATAGTATCTGGTTTGTGGGTTTGAGGTAAAAGCAGAAGTTTCTAAAGAGTTGATTTAGTCTGTTTCTTTATTCTGCTTTGGAGAAATGAAACAGCGAAAGGGAATATAGTTAGAGTGGAAACTACACGCGTTTATGAAAAAGGAGGTGGAGTCGTGGACATAAATAAGGTTATTTTAGTTTGTTATCATAAAGATTTGGTTTTCTTGAAGATAGTTGCAGGGTTTACATGGGTGATGGAGTTATATATCTGGTTTGATGTGAGTTTGAAGACATTGGTCAAAAAATCGTGCAAGTGAATAGAAATGTTCAAAAGCTCGAGTTGTATTTAGATCTAGTTCTTTTTCTGCTTTCACTGGAAGAAATAGAAATATGATCTGAAAGTGGAAATAGTTAGAGATAGTGAATACTACTTCTGAGTTTATGTAAAAAATAGTTGATAGGTGTTTTGGGTGGGCATTGTGGAATAAAAAAGGTTAGAAGTTTTTATGCATGTATCATAAATTACTTTGAGGTCTTCTTGAATGATATAGATTGAGAGGTTCTACTATGTGGTGATGTGAACTGAGATAGAATATTTTGGTTTTTGAGTTTGAGATTAGTGCAAAAATTCAGTTGAGTGAATAGAAATTGTTTCATAAAGCTCAGAGTTTGTATTTAGATCTATTCTTTATTCTGTCTTTCACTGACGATAGAAATAGAAATCATGATCTGAAAGTGGAATTATAGTTAGAGATAGTGAATACTAACTATGGTTTATGTAACGAAAATAGTTGATGGTGTTTTGGTAGGTGTGAAGTAGAAGTTTTTAACTTGATTTTTGTTTATCATAAATGTACTTTGAGGTTCTTGAATGATATAGATTGAGAGGTTTACTATGTGGTGATGTGAATGAGTAGATAGTATCTGGTTTGTATGTGGTGAGATTGTGTCTAAAATCAGTTGATAGAAATTGTCATAAGTAGAGTTGTATTTAGATAGTTTCTTATTCTGTCTTCTGCATAAAATGAAATCATAATTGAAAGTGGAATTATAGTTAGAGATAGGAAATAAATCTGATATGTAAAAAAAATAGTGATAAGGTGTTTTGGTAGGGATCTGTGGCATAAATAAGGTAGAAGTTTTTAATTGATTTGTTATCATAAATGTATTGCTTTCTTGCAATGATAGATTGAGAGCTATATGTGGTGTGTGACTGAGATAGAATATGATCTGGTTTGATTGAGTTTAAATTGGTTAAAAATTATGAAGTGAAAGAAATTGTTTCATAATCAGAGTTTGTATTTAGATCTATTTCTTTATTTGTTTTCTGGATAGAAATAGAAATATGAAAAGTGGATAGGTAGGAAACGGTTTAAGAAAATTATGTGTTGGTTTTTGATTTTTTTTATATATATATATATATATATATATATATATATATATATGACTCATTTCACACATATATAGATTCTTCAATTTAAAAAAAAATATTATATATATATATATAGATTTATGAGTGCATTTATTATTATATAATTTATAAATAGTTAATAAATAAGCATTTGTAGAGAGAGAAGGTAATAAGAAACAAGATTTATAATATAGGGATTTATTATATTTTATTAAATAATGTGTTGAAATATTGAGCGATATTCTTGTTACATAAAGCAGATCAGAAAGAAAGTGTAAAATAAAGCGATCAAGATTAGTAGATCAGGATATGAAAATGTACACGTGTGAGTATGAATATTTTAAACATAAAACATTTTACACACATCTTTTAATGACTAAGATTGCAGGCTTTGTTGTTTTTGTATTATCTAGATTGTAGATATCTCTAGAAGGAAGTGATGCTTGGATGTAATAAAAGTAACAATTAATCCTATGTTTTTATTAATTGTGACAGACCGTCAAACTTTCGAAGCTTTGATCTTTATCTCAAGATAAGATTTCCAGGTGGTCCTTTTTTTCATCAAAGATTTGCAATATAAATGAATGAAACAATATTAAAAGGCTCTCAGTTTTTTTTTTTAATGTTGGGAAAAGAGATGTAGCCATCAGGTTTTTTTAATGTTATTAGGAAGAGATGTAATGATCAGTTTATTCATTATTATTAGACAGAGATGTACTGATTGAGTTTGTGAAAACCAAAGGAAATGGACAGTTTGCATATTTTTCAAAAGAGAGTGTGTGATTGATTTTTTTTTCACTCTTTAAAAATTGAGGAAGGAAAAAAAATAACTCTTGTTTTAAAGTCAGTATAGACAAAGATGTGCATATATATAAGTAATTCCCAGCAATAAAAATAAAAAATGGTACAAAATTGATTTTCTTGGAAGAAGTTATTTACAATTCTATAAAATGATTTTAATATATTTTGCTGTGTATCATACAATGAATTTGCATTGCTAAAGCCACTTTTTCTGCTTCTTGAAATCTGACATTTATTGGTTAACTCACTGATCTATCCATGCACTTATACCAAAAGACATTTATATCCAACAGAATGATTGAGTTTGAAGCCAACCACACAAGCTATTTGAGATTCTTCTTTTCTGGCTCCTGATCTATTATGGGTTCATTCTCTTTGAATGGAGAAAGAAGGGAAAATAAAATAAAAGGAAATTGTATAAAAACTTTATAACTAGGTTTTATTAAGCTATCAATCAAAATTTTGTTAAGGTTTTCCTCATAGTCATCTAAAGTGTCTACAATGATTTTTTTTAAAAATGGCAGACACAAGCAAATCCATCCATACATACTTATCTAAAAGTATTTGTAATAACTTTTTTTGAAATGGTAGAAGCAAGCCAGTCAACAAATTCAGCATTATCACAAGTATCAACAATAAATCATTTTAAAATTATGAAAATAAGTAAGTCAATTAATTCATGCTTATCTTAAAAGTATCTGCAAAAACTTTTCTTTTTTTAAATAGAGCAAATTAACTTATTGAAGCTATACGTGAAACAAGCAGTCTGAAAATTCAAACTTGAGACATTTATAAAAAGTAAAAATAATCGGGTAAATATGAACTTTCTTTAACAGATCTATTATTTTTACTTATTAAAAGTAAACCTTAATTTATCGGTCAAAGCATTTTTTTCTTTTGATACAGAAACATTAAAGGCTTGTTTATCGATAGTTATTCTTAATATCACATGACATAACACAAACACAGTTTAAATCTTTAAACTTCAATTTTCATTACTTTTTATTATTTTTTTATTATATATTGTAATATTGAAATGTTTTTTTATTGTGTTCTTCATTTGTTATGATAATGAGAAACCTATAAATATATGCATTTATAATGTTTTTTTTATTTATCTTGTTGCATATTTAAATTGATATAATGTATTTTATTTTATTTTGCTCAATGTTGCAAGAATATTTTTTTATATATGTGATTTATGAATTAATCGCTAATATAAGGGAACACATTTTAAAAATATATGTTGACATATCACAGGGTGTGTGTGTGTGTGTGTAACTGCTTATACAAACATGTCAAAAGAATAGGTTATGCATGATTAGTTTAAATATGGTAAATTTAAAAGCAGGACTTCACATTTGAATGGAAGTGAAATAAAACACACAAGTTACATATAAAATTTATTTTTATGATATAATATGTTAGGAAAGTCTTAAGTAAGCATTCAATGAAATATTTTTTTAAATGTCATTTTAAGCTAGCTTATTTTAAAATATCCAAAATGACAAACTTGTATATAAAATTTTGTATTAATTCTTTATTTAATTAATGTAATAATAAGTCATTTATCTAATTAGTAAACTTCATTTAAAAAATAAAAAGAAAGAAGAGTAGTACTAATAAATATAATTATATATATATATCTTAATTGGTTTCCGAATTATTATTAAAATTATTCTGTTTTTCTTGCCTTGATTTTATCATTTTAAATGATCATTATCATCACTTGCAGATATTAAGAATCATCAGCACTTGCAAATATTAAGCAAGCACTCACAAAATGATAAGTAAACTAGAATGTTGATTTACATTTAAGTATTTAAGGATTATGCTTGATAATAACCAAGTTTTAAAAATTATAGGTGTATAATAAAAAGCTAGAATTATGTTGTGTCCATGAGTTTTTATCATCCTCATCAAAGATGCATATCATATTATTGATTAAAACACAATTTAAATGTAGTACTGTACATGAGTTATGATCACCATCATCATTAAATAAATTATAATCATTAAATCTAATGTTTAACATAATTAATATATTTAGTAAATAAGGGTTTATAAATAGTTGAATATCATGCATATAGATTTGTGATGATCAGTCCTCATCACTGGTGTTATTAAATCATAGTTTTAACTATAAAAGTACTTGGAATAAATAAATATAAATGTATATAAATGCTAGGGAGGGTTATATTTAAATCTCAGTTTAAAATATGATAATTTTTAATAAATGCCTATGAGTTTATAAAGATAAATTTATTTTTGTGAGTTCATTATAAAGCTATGGCTGGTATCATCATCACTATTAGTGTCATTATTATAATGATATCATTATCATCACTATTATTATCATCATCATTATCATATTTATATTATGATAAATAATTAAGTTAAGTAACTAGTTAAATGGCCATCCATATCAGTAAGGGTCTTCACGATGCTTGTTTGGAAGCCATTAATAAGAGTATAATTGTCTGTTCATCAATATGTGTAAAATAAGCTAGTAATATCTGTAAGAGTCTTTGATCTATAAAAAAAATTTTGGTGATATGGGGATCTTATGATTTTATTGACATGAGTAAAATATAAGAATGTCATTTTTCTTTAGTCATCCAAGTCATGTGTGATAAAAATATACCGAATGAGTTTGAACTCAGTACACTCTAAACACATATTTATCTAGATTTAAAACAATCTAGTGGTGCTCGTGGGAATACACATGTACTTATATAAACTGAATAAAGAGTGATTTAATCCCTTTCCAACTTCATAATATTAACTTTATATGATATTTTTATAAGTTGTTATAAACAGCACCAGTGTGTGCATGTGACCAGAATGGTCCATATATACATGGAAAGAGACATGAGATGGATTCCCATTCTCAGTTAAAATAACTTCATCATTAAAATAAATCTTAATGCAGTTCCCACGAATTGGAAAAGTTTTACCTGCATTGACCCTATATGAGGTCTGTGTGCTCATGAAGATGAAACCATATACCATATTATACACCAGTGCCCAAGACTTAAAACACTGAAAGATATAATTATAATCAATTCTAACATAAGACCTGATATGATTTTCTCACTTGAAAATGCCATTCATAATGGTTTTTTTTCAATAATAAGGCTTTCTACCTTTGTCCTTTATTCCATATGGATAGTGCAATGCAAAACTCTCATGGAATTACCGCTGACACAAATCATACCATTGTTTTATCAAACGCTCAAAAAAATCAAGAAACATGACCAGTTCCTTGCCCCCAATAAAGTCTTTGATGACACCTGGTCTATAACTGCTCTGTCCTTTTCCTGATTAACAACTCCCACCTACCCAGCATTATAGAATAGGCATTTCTAAAAGAAAATATTCATGATATTAAAAATGCTAATACCATTAAACAAGTTCTTAGAATCTCTGCAATATACCTAACCACATAAGAGTATAACAATTGTGCTCTCATAACATAATCTATCCAGATGACAAATAGAACATTATATAATCATATTATTGTACAACTTATTCATTTATTTATCCTTTATTAGTATGTAATCACTATTTATTGTTAATAAAATTTTTGTTCAAATGAAGAACCTATTATTGGAGTTAAGCATAAAGCAATTCAGGGATCTCACAGTGGGTAATTTTATTCAGTTGCTATATTTAATATTATTTTATTTCATGACAAT
Source organism: Epiperipatus broadwayi (assembly GCA_028023455.1). NCBI lineage: Eukaryota > Metazoa > Onychophora > Udeonychophora > Euonychophora > Peripatidae > Epiperipatus > Epiperipatus broadwayi. The sequence goes on along the minus strand of JAQFVV010000744.1, from coordinate 174,136 downwards.
GGGCAGTATGTTTTATTGTTCAAATGACTTCCCCAATATCGAAATATTTAACTCTTTAATGATAATAGTTTTAATTTTCATTTTGTTATTTTATATGAAAAAAATGAGATAATTTATTTATTTCATCATTAGCGTGACAGAATTAATGTTTAGGATAGTTGCAAATGGGCTATAATGTTATTATTAATTAATTAGAGATACACCCATATAGAGTACAATATGCATATGTTTTTTATTTATATATCAGCATCATCCTTATTTAATTATAAATTGTATTTTAGCTAACACAGTAAATTCATTTCTCATTTAATTTTACTTAGTTACAAATGATGAACCACTGGAGCATATCATATATCCTGTTTAGTGTTTAGTTATTGAATTATAGCAACTATCATTTTATCACTCATCTATATATTAAACGGTTACAAAATAGCAGCCTTTTTCATCATAATATTGATTTGTATGCTGTTACAAAGTTTTTGTACTGTTTCAAATGCCACAGATTATACACATAGTTTAATAATTAATAATTTTCTCAATTATTTTTATTCTGTTACAATATATATATATATATATATATATATATATATATTGCAGGTTCATCCGTGTTAAAAACTTTTAAAATATGTATTTTATATATTTAACCGGTGCAAATCTTCGCTTTAATATATATATATATATATATATAGTTAAAGCTACAACCTTAAGACATTGCACTTAGATGCAACAGTAGGCTTATAAAAAGATTAATGACTTTAAATGACAAGAGTATGTAATTAAGAAAATTCATATTCTTTGTATATATATATATATATATATATATATATACATTAAATATATATATATATATATATATATATATATATTGAAGCAATGGATCTGAAGTCCAATCCATGCTTCACATCTTCCTATAAACTTAATTAATATTGTAGACCTAAATTAAGTTTATAGTTCAATATCAGCAGGGTTTTGCATTAGAGTTAAAAATAATGATGCTTATTAAATGTGTATGACATTTAAATATTTTGTTTTAAATAAATTTCATTCTATTAAGAAAAAGTGCTTAACCTATTAGTCAAACATATATATACATCTAGCGTATATATATGAGTTAATGCAAAATTCTGCTGAAATAAAATGCTTATTCTATTGTAAAATAATAATATATTGTTGTTCAAATTTTATTAAAATATTTAGTATGATTTGATTTTGAGATAAGCCCACCAACATTTCTGAAAGAATGTATATTTTAATTAGTGAGCCGTTCAAGTCTAATTAAAGATGGCATTTTCTTTCTTGCTTTTTAATTAATAGAATTCCAACTTTAAAGTAAGAAAGTTAGAGTAAAAAAAATTGAAGTTATTTTTAGAACGTGTTGTTTTGAAACAAAGCAGCAAGGGGGGGCTTATCAAGATCTCAGATCATACAAACAATGGAAGGTAGCTGGCAGAGAAAGTATAAATAGTAGGGAGAACAAAAGAGATGGTTATTCAGACTTTTCTTTTTGAAGGAGTCAGTGGATTCTGATTTTGCTTGTGAAGGCGAGTTATTAAGATTTTTCTTGCTGTTTTATTTCCAAGTTTTCTGGAAAGTGCATTCAGATTTCTCTTGGGAGAAATCCGTCAGATTTTGCTTCACATTTAGCTTGTGCTTCAAAAAAAGTTATACAGCTGTCATTTTCAAACAATGGAGAAGTTGGAACCTGCTCCAGTTAAAACCAACCGTATTTTGAGGAAAATGGATATGCTTGGCTAGGCAAATCATAGCTTTGCCTATCGCCGAGGTTCCTAAATACCATCCGAAAATGCCTTAACATCCAATCAATAACCATATGAACTCTATGCCGTGTCTGGAGAACTTTTCATGGAAGCCATACTTCATATTTTCATTGTCCGGACAAACACCTATCGTCGGTCGGATCAAGCCACGGACGCCGTAGGGAACATCACGGAAAAAGGACGGTATCGTATCTACTATATTAAACTATCTCGTATGCTACTTTTGATTCATATTGTTTTATTGTTGTATTGAAATATATGTCTTTGCTATGTAAACATTTTATGAATTAACCTTAAATATATTTTGGGATCATCTAGCTATATGTAACCTTTTTACCTTCGCTATTCTTCCTTACTAACCATTGTAAATATTTAGTATTTCGTTGCGGTGAAATTTAATAGTTAACTTTTTGTCATTTGAAATCTCTTTCCAATTTTATTTATGTTGTTAATTAAATCCAAGTCAGTTTCTTTTGTGTGCCAACTTGATCTCTTTGATAACACCTCTTTTTGTCCGCCATTTGCTTATCACGTATATTTGATTTAGCTATATATGTTCTAAGTCAATTTTAAACACGGTTTTTAGCGCAAAGCCATAAGAAATGCTTTGCGAAAGGTTTTTGTTATCTATCGTACTTTATCGAGAAGATCGAGTTGGAATTTTTTTAATAAAATTGGGAAGAAAAGAATTTGACCGCAAACCTATTAACTTGTTTTCTTTTTATTGTCTAATTAGTTTGTTGCAGTAATTTAGGGGAATAGCGGAGGCCCATTAAAGCCTTATTCATATTTTAAAGCCATTAATTAAACATTATTTAATTATCAAAAACTTGAGTTTCTTAGTTATATTAAATGCTTTATTTTTACTTTTCAATGATCCAGGCATGCAAAACGCAAATACCAACACATCTTTTTATGTACTTTACACATTTAGCTTTTAGCTCTTTAGGATTTCCCGTCCATGTCTCTACCGCTGTTGCTAAGCTTTGTGGCCGGTTGAAAAATAATTTATGCATGGCTCAGATGGTGTTGTTTGTTTGTGATCAGGCCTCGAGAACAGGTGAATGGGCAGAGGTCATACGTATTCTTGATTTATATCTCGCGTATGGTTGGCCTTGAGGTACTTTCGCCTAGTATTCGAACTGGGTTAAATCTACACACATCATCTGACTGTCACAATATATATATATATATATATAAATTACTTATATTTATATATAAATATATATATATATATATATATATATATATTGAAGCAGTAAATCTTAGCTTAAGATTTTGCTTCAGGTTTCTACCTACTAACCTGTGTTCAAACCCCTATATCCCATCCTGCTCCTTTTGTCAGTATGTATATTTTTATGTATATATTTGAGATGTGCACCTAAATTTATAATTTAACTTTCAATATTTATTATTATTGATTTTTTTAGTAATTATTAGTTCTTCTTATTAAAATTATAGTTGCAGCTCAAATATATACATAGGAGCAAAACTTACTAACAAAATATTGATGTTTTTGTAAATATTTTATTATATGTCATTTTTAGCTTTTTCTTTTCAAATTGCTTGTTTTTCTATAAATTATACATTTTTTTTTATATAAAATCCAATATGGAAGATGCAAGTGTTGTTTAATTGTCTAAAAATAATTAGGGGTTGGAAGCACTGTTGTTTTAATCTGGGAAAGGTATTTTTTTTAATTAAAGTTTTACTTAAGATAAGTGGGATTAATTAGATTAAAGATTTACTTGTGTTAAAAACATGTTGTTAAATCTATTTCTAATCTAGAAATAGATTTGAATTTATTTTTGGCGTTATCTAACAATTGCATTTTGAAAACAACTGATAAGAGAACAAGTATAAAATGACTAAATTTTGAATCACATGGTTAGTTATTAGTTGAGTTATCAGTTACTATTGAAAGAAGATTAGCTACGCTAGTATAGATGATGGTTAACATCGCTGTAAATCTAAACATATGATGTAGCAGTCAATCCACCCTCTTGCTGACCCTGGTGGGTCATCTTCCACGGCCATAATATTCTGCTACCTTCAAGTGAAGTAAAGGCCTGATGGAGAACTTTTAAAATACATTTAATAGAAACTTGCTGCCACAGGAAAACTTGCAATCTTTTAAATTGAACTCTTAAACTGCAAGGTAAATTATTTCAAACCGCCACCATTGAAACTAAATTTAGTCTAAATAATCTTTCAAGATCTCTTCTCATGTATTTTTTAACTTTGCCTTTTTTTTATATATATCAATAACATGTAATTTGCTCTTCAATAATTTATATAAATTTAATTCTCTCTTATATGCTCTTTAATTTTGGTGCGGTCATTTTTTTATATGTGTTTATTATTTGATTTATATATCTGTTATTGATATGTCAATCTAAAACAATCTGACGAATTTGAATTTTCTAAAAATCCTTTCTTCTTTTTAAGTAAGCCTTCATGAATCAAGTTTATTAACATCCTCTTAAAATATAACATATTGTTAATTAATACACTTGCCAGATTGTTTTACGTACCAACATTTTATTTATGTTCTAATATAATATATATTTGTTTAACTCTGAATTTTCTACTGGTGTGAATTCAAAGTTAAAACAAATTAACGCTTTGAAATCTTATAAAATATTATTTATTTAATTCTAAAATAAGGTGACTTAATCGTTTTATATATATATAACTGCTAGTTTTTTTTATATACTCTTAAAATGTATGCTTAAAATATCAACTATTGTATTTAAATATTTCAGTTATTATAAAATCAACGAAGATGGGATTGTTTTATTTTAAATAGCAGAAAAGGGATGGGGGGGAATCTTAGTGTTTCTTTATTAAATAAAATCTTAACGTATTTGGGAAATTTTAATATTTTACTTACTTAGTAAAATCTCTCTCTATATATAACTGCATAGTGTATTATTTGTCTAAATTATGGTATTCAAACTGGGCTCATTTATTTTAAAGCTGTAAAATTTATTCAATGTTGTTAGAGACATATATCATTACTGCGTTTCTGTCATTTAGCCTATCTTCGTATATATATATATATATTACGTGCTTCTTAATCTGGGGGTTACGACAGGTTCGAACCCATAGATTTCTTCTCGTCTTCGTATAAAATGCCTCTAGCGGTGACCCCTAAGTCTGGCACACGCTATGCATATTATTTCTTCGTATAAAAAGGCCACTAGCGGTGACCCATAAGTCTGGCACACGCTATGCCCATCCATTTCTTCGTATAAAAAGGCCACTGGCGGTGATCCCCTAAGTTTGGCACACGCTATGCCCATCCATTTTGTTTTTCATCCAGAAGCACGACCTTTTCCTCTTAGTTATTTTTAGGCTATTATGTCAGCACCGCAAACTTCTTCGTATTATTATTATTATTTCTTTTGCTTCATGACCCAGTTTTAATGCTCTAATATTAAAATTAAGCTTTGCTCTAAAAGATATATATAAATGTCAATTACTTTTATTTGATTAATTAAGTTTATTTCAATCATATACAATCCTACCTTCGTGATATATATATATATATATATATATATATATATATATATATATATATATATATATATATATATATATATATATATATATATATATATATATATATATATATATATATATTTAAGAGTATCTATATGCCTTGGGAAAAATAAAGCGTTTGTCTTATTATTATTTACAAAATAATTTTCATTAAATATTTTGTCATGGATTCAAATATAATCAAATGTTTTCAAATGTATTTTGTTTGTTTTCATGACCTCAATGGCGTGAAAATAATTTATATTATTTATATTATACATATGTGTATAATGAATTTCAGAACGCTCCCCTCAATCATATGTTAGTCACCACGTTTCAGAACCATAACCCAAAGCGTTAATAGCAATTTTATGTAACTTCTTTCTAATATTGATTGGCATTTTAATATTAGACCCACCAAAGATGTGTGTTTATTTGTAATATATTATTTAGCTAATAAAGAGCATATGAGAACTAATAGCGTGAATGACACTATGTAATCGCTTGCTCATTCATGCACACACTAATGCACTTAATTTATAAATGTATAATAATTTGTCAGTATATTAAAATAATTTTATTGTCTAACTTATTTGAGTAGTTTGAATTCCTTTTTCTCCACTTCCAAATGTACAGCCTAGTTGATATAGATGTTAGTTTAGTCATAGTCAATAGATGTCTCATTGTCTTCTCTGCTCTCCTAGTCGGCCGGACTTAAAATTAATTCTCATGTGCCATCACTATTATGTTATTCATTAGGGGTTAGATTTGGGGCTTATGGAGTGGGTTCGAATCCAGGTTGGTCCCTGACCTAAATCTTGGGCTGGACTGGGTTTGAAGTACATTTTGTGAGTTCCAGCTCATGTTAGATGGATAAACATGTTTTGACCGGTACAATATATATATATATATATATATACAATATATATATCTATATATATATATATATATATATATATATATATATATATATATTGTAACGGGATGGGAAAGGAGGGGTTTTGTCTGGGTGATGAAGAAAACATCATCAACCCCAAGTAAATACAAATATCAATAATTTGAAAAAGTATATATAAGTGTAAACTATTTACAGGGAGCATGAGATCATGAGATATCAGTGATCATTGAGAGATTACCCAGATAACTCAGAAGAGCAACTAAATAAACTATATACTAATACATCAAACAGCATTGTAATGTAAAAAATATAAGTGCAAGTAAATACTTGAGAGAAAAAACCATTCATCCACCTAATTGATGGGATTAAACAAATCAGTACAAGAAAACATAATAAAGTCAACAGCCTATCCTGTGACTGGATTTGAAATGGGTCTTATTTCGACCAGGCTAACTATTGCACCTTTGCCACCTTGGGAAATTATGTAAATATAACTTGGATGCACAATATTAGAGCCCATTCATTAAAATACACAGTAATCAGAAATCAAAACAATAATGTTGTGTCATTTAAAACATGCTGATCATCATCAATGCTCTGGACACTTGAACAGGTCAACTATAAACATAACTCCTAATAAGGCTAAACTAAAATAAAATATAGTACATGTGCTTTAAAGAGTATTCTCCTTTGTGCCAACCAGGATGATTATTGATCATTTCTGGATGCCCCTAAGCACTAAGTACACATCCCCATTTATCCATGCATGAATCTAGCTCAGACAACATAATCTCTATTACTATATGTGACCAAGAGATGATGGAAACAATTTTAACAATTAAATAAATTTATTAATAACAATAAAAAATGATATTTAAGGTCTGATTTTGAATAATATACAGTAATAAACTTCATTACACTCTAATTTACATTATTACTACAAAATCCAAATTATTACATTTGTTTAAGCAATTACTATTCAAAATTTAAATTATTACATTGATTTACATAATTCCTATTCAAAATTTAAATTGTTACATTGATTTTCAAAATTACAATTTACAATCCAAGGTATTACTATGCTTTACATATATATGCACACAGAAGCATGATTTATAATATACAATTAATATAAAGAAATGAATTGACATTTAATCAAAAAAATATTAAAATTTTACATATATGAGTGTGCATGTATATATGTACACTGATGTTTCATTATTAAATTCTTTGGAAAATATGCACAAATTCTTTATATATATATATATATATATATATATATATATATATATATATATATATATATATATATATATATATATATATATATATATATATATAATATATATAAAAAGGGAGAGAGAGAGAGAGAGAGAGAGAGGGAGAGAGAGGAAGAGATAGATAGATAGATAGATATAATTTAAAATTAGTTTCAATTTGTAAGTTCTCAAAAGTATAGTCAATTTTTGACAGGTATTTGTTGATTAATTATCAACATTTTTAAATTAAATTATTGAATCATTGATTCTTTACTTTTTTTTTTAATATATTTTTTTTCAAAATAATGTCCAATATGATTATTGTTCAAAATATCTCTTTTGCCTTTAATGATCAATGACTTATTCTTGACTCTTAATTATAATTCATGCAAAATTACTTTATATTCTTTTAAAATGTATAATTTTTTAATCGACTTTAAAATAATTTTGTTCTATATATGTCTTTTAAATGAATTTTTTTAAAATAACTCACCACTTTATATAATTGAAATAATATTTTTTAATGGTTTATAAACAATTATAAACAATTTTATAATCTGCAGAAGTAAGTGAAAGTACTTCTGCAGATTATGACATTGTTTATAATTGTTTATAAACCGTTAAAAGTATTATTTCAATTATAATTACAATATTGTTAATATATATATATATAGGTGTGTTTCTCTGCATATATCTGACACAGCATACATTTAATCAATTCTTCAGCAAGCTGGAACATTTTTCTTTAGAGAGTTTGGTTTTAGTGAATGTCATTATCATGAAAAAGTATAAGCCATGTAAAATGTTGGTCCTTAGTTGGTCTCCTGTCTGTGTAGAATCGTTCCAGGCCAGCAGCTGTCTTCTCCACATTTAATGCTATGAATTTCAGCACAAAGAAGTGGGTCATTTTTCCATGTGTATTCAAACTTTTGCAAAGGAAATATTAGCAGCTCTTGAATCTAATGTCTTGCCTTCAGCTATATCAGTTTATGGTAGATATTCTGATGACTATATGGTCTGCTAAAACCAACTTCTGCAAACTTCAAGAAGCTGCAACAAAATATAACCAACTTTTCATCTGACCCTTCTTACAAAAAACTATTAACCAGACTGGAGCTAAACTTGTTATCAGCCCTTTTATAAAATCATCTAAGGTGATAACAATATCTTGATTGAAAATAGACTTTTTTATTTTTAGCTCTCTAATCCCTTTGAAAACATATACATGTCTTAATTAATTAAAAAAAATTTGAAAACAATATTGTGTTTTTACATTTCACAATAATAATAATAATAATAATAATAATAATAATAATAATAATAATAATAATAATAATAATAATAATAATAATAATAATAGTAATAATAGTAATAATAATAATAATAAAAAATAATAATAATAAAAAAAAAATAATAAAAAATAATAATAATAATAAAAAAAAATAATAATAATAATAATAATAATAATAATAATAATAATAATAATAAAATAATAATAAAATAATAATAATAAAAAAAAAAAAAATAATAATAATAATAATAATAATAATAATAATAATAATAGTAATAATAGTAATAATAATAATAATAATAATAATAATAATAATAATAATAATAATAATAATAATAATAATAATAATAATAATACAATATTTTAATTTATTCAGACCTTTTAAAAGTTTAATTTATAAAACAATTTTTATTTTAAATCAGAGTTATTTAAACATTTACTTGTCATTATTTTATTTTAGGAATTATAAAAAAATATGAATAAAAATTTATTCCCTGTTTATTTCTATTTTTCCTTTATTTTATGTATATATTTATGCACATACTACTATATATTAGTGCATGCTATGCAAGCCAACTGCTTACAATATATATATATTGTACCCTTACTTCTTGATATATAAAATAGTTTAAAATACAACTAGCTCAGTTACATTATTATGCTTAATTAAAATTTGCATATCTATCTTTAATATACTTTTATATTATCATATCTTAATTAAATAATTATATATTAAAATTATGAGACTGTGAAGTAAAGTTACAAAGTAATAAGCAGATTTACACTGAGTCAATATCTCCCAAGATACTGTCTCAATGGCATAAGAATACTACCACTACCTTATCATCCTACCACTACATCTATAGCATTCTTATGACTTTTAAATGAAATCAATTATCTTTAATAATACTAAAATAATTCCTAACTTTTAACTTAAAATATAATTAAATAATCTCAGGTTCTTCTAAGTTTTAAAATAACAATAAATCATGTAAATAAGTGTGATGTGGGATTTTATATCAAACTTAAATACACCTAACTTATTTTAATAATAATAATAAATAATACTAATCTTAGAGTGTAATTTAATCTCATCTATTTCTATTATATAATCAATCATTAAATGAATAAACAATCATATGTATATCTTTTATTTCATATGGTATCTTCATTTCAGAATAAATCAAAAATCTTATAATTAATAATCTATGGCAATAAACAATATTGTATTCTTATAATGTGTATTATAATCATCTTATGACCATTGTAATATTTATGTTCATGTCAATCAATTCTTATAAAATAATGTTAAGTAAATATGGTATTCATTTCTAAGTAATAATAACAAATTCATTTTGTGCAAATATTATGTTTATTTCAAATCATCTGATGTCAAATGCTGTGGTGAAAAATAATGAAACTCGACACACTTTTAAAACAAATTAACAAATTTATTTACAATAACTTCAAATAAAAATTTATTTACACTATTTACAGTTTTATAATTTAAGAAAATAAATAAAAAATAAATAAAAATAGAAATACAAATATAAGAGGCTTACACTGTTATTAACTTATGTACTTAATAAGCAATTACACATTCCTTCAAATGCTATATTAATATTATTACAGTGTGTTTTTCTTAAAACTTAGATTTGAAAAATAAATAGTAGTAATCTTTAATTATTACAAATAATAATACATGTCAAGATTATCTATGTAGCATGTGTAAACAATGAAGCTTTACTAATTAAATAGCTACATTAATTAAGTATTACCATTTATAATATATTATCATGTATTCACTTTGTTATTAGCATTGCCTAATAGCTTTATATAAAATTAATATGTCTTTGTAATGTAAAACAAATAATTGACTATAATTATATTTCACTTAATGTAATTCCTGTTATACGTTTTATCAAATATGCATTACATATCTTTATTGTTCAAATATTATTATTTAAACTATTTATCAATTCTAAATTCATAAAGCATTACCTTAGATAAATTCTATGATTCTTTTCTATGTAAAAATCATTACTTTACTTTATGTGTTATTTTAATCCTTTCTAATAATTTCTATCTATAAAATATATTCTAAACTTATCTAAAAATTTCCGGAAAATAAATATCAATTTTAAATAAAATATTCATTATCTAATCTACCTATACTACATTGTCTATACTTAATAAACTTCAATCCAAATATAGGCTTCTACCCATAACGTAACTTAACTTATTCAATAAACAAAATACACAAAAATATAGACTTTTAAAATCCTTTTCTAAATTGCAAAAATAAAATAATTATTAAGATAAATAATAAACATCATTTTAATACTAAGCATAAATAAAATATCAAAATTATTTACGAAAGAATCATATAATTATTTCTAAGCTTCTTACGTAATGTTGTATCATGTTTATATTATAAATTAAAATTATGCATATTTTAATAAAGTTCGTTGCCAATATAATGTATGTGTTTTCATAAAATATCTATCCATTCATTCTACAACAACATAATATTCAGTTGATCTAAAGAAAAACATATTAAATTCATTTTAAAAAAAAAAAATTATACAATATTTTACCATAACAATAATAATATCCATTCTGCTATCCAGTATTCTTCGGAATTTGCAGCTTCATAAAATAAAAATCATTCACATTTTCACTCATAAACATTCATTAGAATATTCCATGTTATATTAATTATAAAAATAAATTTATGTAATTAATTATTATATTATTTTTAAGTTACTATTTAATAAATGTACCTAACCTACTTTTTAATAGTTTAATAATATTTTAAATTTTATGTTAAATAAATAAAATAAAAATTATATTACATATTCCAGCGATGACTTTTGTTCTACCATAAAAGTTCTAATAAATCCTATGTACAAAGTCAATAGAACACTATTTCCTGTTCCGTTGAATCACGTGTTTCTTGAAAGTTTATAATAAAATGATAACGTTTATTTTTTAAAAATAATAAGTTCCACAAGAAAACAAATAAAATTAAAAAAATAGTTTATAAGTTCTGGATCCAGTTCTTCATAGATTATTGTTTAAAAGTTATTATTTCTAAATTAATTTATAGTTTATAAATTATTTAAATTGAATTTTTTAATCAATTTGGCATGCTTGGCTTAGTTTGATTTGATTTGGACATCCATGTATTACTTGCGCATTTATAAATAACATATTCCGGTAAGAATTAATTTTTCCATCTATAACGTCCAGCGTTTTAGATTACTACAATATAATACTCTTATTATATTACGATTTTAAATAATCATCTTTATAATCTATTTGCCTTTTCAAATCGTCAATATTTAATCTTTTAAGCACAAAGACTTAACAAGGCAAGTATTTATAAAACTTACTACTGTTTCTTATATCTTTACTTAAGATATTCTTTAATTCTATAATTTGTCAAAAATACTTTTTTTACAGAAGTATTTTTATTTCTTTAAAATATCTATTAATAACAGACAATAGTAATTTAACTTTAAAACTATTTATAGTCCAAAATACTACTTTTCTCCATCTTATAGTTTTCTGTACTAATCCAGCGTCTGTTACTTTTCTAGCATAAAGTTTCTGATATATTTCTCCGATACGTGATGTTTCCATTGATTATTTGTACGTAAATTGAGTTTCGATATTGAGAAGACTAATAGGGAATATTAAAATTACTACTGCATACTTATCATTTAAAAATTATAAAATTATATACAATAACACTCTTATGATTTTACAACTGATTTTTAAGAGCGTTTATAAATTTACTTGGCTATTTTCTTAATAGCACAATCGACTTAGAAATTTCATTACAGAGAGAGCCCCTTCAACAATTGAATCCAGTTTTTATACTAGAAGAGTCTCCTCATCTGATTGGTACGCTTAAACAATCAAACTTTCTAGCTTATTTACATATTTATCAACTCACTATTAAAAATAAATAATGACTTATTTAATATTTAATATTTTATCAAATTCTTTTAAAACAATATTTATCATTTATTTAAATCTACTAAACATTCTTTTGAAATATTCTTTCTCACTTGATTTAAATCTTAACTTTTATAAGATCATTTAAAATAAACTAAATCTTTTTAAATACGTTATATTTTTAAAGTAATATTTTTAAAAATCAGATTTAATATTTTACATTAATATCTTTATTTTTATCTCGTGATAACTCACGTATTATTTATAAATTTATAACATGATTTTTTAAAATAATTATGCAACTTTATTAGACAACTTCCACGCATGTGTGTATAACATCTGTTCTTTATAACACAAGAAACTTGCTGTCGTCTAAAAATAAACTAACAATTGCTTTTTTAAAATAAATATTTATTTTTAAAATAAATAAGATATTATATCAGATTTTAAAATAATTATTTGATATGATTAAAATCAAATATTAATCTCAATTTAAGTACTTATAATTTAAAATATTTTTATTCACTTTTAACATATATTTTAAATTAAATAAATATCTTTGTCTAATTTTAACTTGTCTTTTAAATACTTTAGCTTTAAACATTTGTTATTAAATTTATTAATGCAGTATTACATCATAATCATCATCATTTTTAAATATCTTCTCAATACCAACACAATTCACATATCAAATACTCATAGATTGCTTTAATTAAACTTATGGTAACATTACCACAAGCAAAGTCAACATCCCATATTTAAAATACTTCTTAAATTTAAAATTTTCTACTAGATTAGCACAAAACTTAAATGGTGACCCATACAAAAGGGCACAATATATATATATATATATATATATATATATATATATATATATATATATATAATATATATATATATATATATATATATATATATATATATATATATATATATATATATATATATATTAACTGGCACCTAATAATCTGTTTATTTATATATATATATATATAAATAAACTCATTTTATTTTCCATACTAATTCTTCATCTGTCTAACTCCTTATTCTTTATTAATAAAGCAATTATTTTATCCCATTCATTACCACTATAACATTCAACAATCCTCCTAATACAATCATCCCATCTTTTGTACAACATACTGATATTTTTTTTATCCAAATCTTTTACATACCACATTATCTTTCTCACCGTTCTTGTTACCTGCCCTTTACTCATAATCCAATTAAATACTATTTTGGCTATTCTTTTAATATCCATAAACTGCTATCTACTAAACATTTTCACTTTACTTTTTGCATCTCTCATATGAAAACTTGACCATCCGATTTCTCCTTGAATTACCTCCCTTGCTGTCCATACATATGCATGCAATGCATGTTTCCTACTTCCCTTTGAACCTTTTCTACATAATTTAATACTCCTTTATTAACACATAATGCATCATTACCATATTTTAACCCTCTTTTATAAATTAAAACCTGATTCTGCCAGCAATTGAAATTATCATAATTCTTAGGTTGAATTAATCAGGAATTATAGCTATGTTGTTGTTGTTTTGTTTTTTTTAAATATGAATGAAATATGTTTGTCCTTCATAGTTTGATTAACTAACACACCCCAGTATGTAATTGAAAGCCTATCTAACACGTAAAAATGTTACTATATATATATATATATATATATATATATATATATATATTTACAGGTATATATATATATATATATATATATATATATATATATATATGCTTACCTGCAAACTTCCTTTTATAGTTGATTGATAAACCATAATGAAGTTGTTTTCGTGTATACATAATCCTACCATTATTAATATATTGTCATGTTTCATTCTATATATCTTAAAGAAATATGAATATGGGTTAGTATTAAAAGAACATTTTAAGATACTACCTAAATATGCCAAGTATGCTTTTTGTCATTATTATTATAACAGTATCTGATATTAGAATTACATATCATTGTAAACATAGCCAATAGCAACAATCATTACTTTTCATATAGACCAGTCAACTACAAGTGACAAAAATAGACAATGTTTGTTACATAAATGTGATAACAAGAAATTACATACAGTTAGCATTAAAACAGTATTTTTAGAAATACAAGAAATGAATTATATATACATAATTTAATATTTTAACGGATATATGATTGGGATATTTTTAAATTTGTGAAAATTTTCATCAAACTTTATTCAGAAAACATACGCAGTTCTTATCAAGGATTTAACCAATGAAAATGTCCAACAGTTAACACTAATTTCTCATTCAAAATAGAATTATTTTGTAAATAGTATCTTATGCTATTATTTGGAGATAAAACTTTACAATAATTTATACATTAAATTAAAAATTAAACCGTTTCACAAATGTCGTATTACTTAATAATCTCTTACACACGAAAAAGCTACTGTTATTATTTTATAATTTTTAATAAACAAAGTACTGAAATATGTTTAAGCAATTGCAATTATCCTAACAGTTTCCTTAGGAAAATTATACTATTGAAATATATACTTTCTGTTAATCACAATAGAATCGAATTCAGTTGTACTTTCATTTGTACTATTCCATGTGTAATCTCGTTTGTTAGAATTACATAATCGCATCAATCTTACTTTATTTCTATCATCATAAGTAAATTTATCAATACAAATTTGATCAATCAATTGCTTACGAAGTTTGAAATAAAATTTTTTAATGAGTTGTAAAACCCTTTTGTTTGATATCATGAAAACTTTATGTATATTTATATAAAATATTATTCCTACTTTCTATCTCAATGATAATGTGTAAAGACATAAACTTGAATTATCTATCTTTGCTATCTTTCACTAATTTGATCAATTAATATTATCACTTTGATACATTCCCAATTTTCAAAATATTTGTCTTTTTCCATTATATTTATACATTTTACAGCCAGATTTTAACCTTTATCATAAACTTCTTGAACGTGTAAATAGTCAAGCGACGTTGTTTTTTGACTATAGAGGAACATCTTAAATATTGATACAAAATAGCGACTTTATAAAGATATGAACGGCAGGCTGATCTTTATATGATAAAGGTTAAAGCCTTTCGCTATATTATTTATATACTTCCCATGCGCTTAATAAGTAAATCCAAACTTTATATTATATTCATAATAAATTCTGATTGATTCATGATTTTCGTAATAATGTCTTTAATGTAATGAACTTGTCCAATGACGTTTTTTTATTATTTCTTCTAATTTCACAAAGACCAAATGTCTCCCATCTAATAATAGATTACTTTAATTACAATTTATGCAAGTTATTTTTCCATATACAAATGTTCCGTGGATGTAAGCATCTAAATAAAATATGCTTTTGAATGCCAGTCTAGGTATAAACTAGTAATATTTTGTTACTATCGCCTTCATTCACCAATCCATTTCTTGTCTAATGACTGAAAAGCTTTGGCAATATAAAAGATATAAATTACTTTGATTTGTTTGATTATATATACTAGTGGGTTATTTAGTGTAAATCATACGATAGCAGTCCAAAATCATTTAAACTGTAAAATCTTGAATCAGATGTCAAGACAAACTCTATAAGACAATTGCAAATTCCTTTTATATCCGTGTGTAATTGCAAAAAAACTCAATTACAATTGATAAAGATAAGTTGCAATTTTAAAGTTATTTTTGTGAACTTTAACATTCATTTTATATTCACGGTTATAAATTTATGTTTGTCAAAACAACTGACTATAAATTTATGACAGTAGAAGAAAATTTAAATTTCAAACTAATCGGATAAATATCAACCATTATCTATCCATTTACACTATTATTATAATTATTGAAGAAACGGAAATTTTATTTTTAATCACAATTGTCACTATAAATACTATCAGTCCGAAATACAAGATAAATTAAGAAAATATTTTTAAAAAATAAACATAATCAACCCAAGAATGTAATACAAATACATAATAAATGCCAATACTATCTGCACATATTTTTACGAAATTTAATTAAAAAAAAAAAACAGGTTATAATTAGGCATGAAATGATATAATACACACATATAATACATTTTCTATGAATCTCACTAATCAATGCCACTTTATAATAGTCTATCTTGTAAAAGTTTGAAAGGCTAATTATGCTTAAGTGATATTAAAGTGGGACATACAAATTCTAAAACATCTCAGCATATTATGACAGAACAATTGCATGCTTTTAAACAAACCAAATGAAAAAAAGCAACATTATATGTTTGAACATAAATATTTATCTTTGTGAAAATCAAGATTGTTACTTTAAAATAAGTGATTAAGATAATGTTTCGTCTAAACAATTGTAAAAACTTCTAATTATTTATTCGGGTATTAATTCGTATATTAATTAATTCTGGTTAAAGATTAATGTTTTGCGGGAAACCCGCGTATGATTTTTATTTAGAATATACTGACTTTTCGGCAAGTTCATACAATCCATCAAGCGGATGATAAAAATAATATATTAAATATAGTTGTAAAAGCGTTGTAAATACTGATTTATACAAATCTTAAGTTTGCAGAAACGAATTTGTTGTTAATCTAGTACACAACTGTTATAATTCCCTTTTCACACGCTGTTGTCATGGCAACTATTATAACCATGTGATAATCCATATACTATTTAAACATAGGTGGATTGAACGACAACAAGAATTTGCAGAATGGTGACTATATTGGCGTTTTACCTTAGAGATTAAAATCAAGAAACATCATTATTTTTTATCAGTTGTCTGAGAGCTCTTAACTTCAATGTCTGTTGAGTTTTCTTGAAAGTAGAACAAATGAATGTGAATGAATTTTTTAAATATATATTTACAATCATAATAGACAAAAATAAATTGTCCTTTATTCCCAGGAAGCTGTAAAAACGCCAGCTAATGCAGTGGATGCCAGATAGAAGGTGAGAAAATATCTCCTGATTGCAGATTCAGGAATTTGTTTTAGGTACTTATAACTGTAGATTACTTTCAAGTAAAGAAACATTGCAAGAATTAATTAATATTAAAAGGTCATTATAGGACTTTATAAAGTTTCAAGAAAAGATAGGCACATTATTGGACTTTATGAAGTTACCAGAGAAGATAGGCACATGATTTAAAAAGTGGACTAAATATTTAATACAATGACACTAATATTAGAATTACACGTTTAGTATGATTTATTGTAAATAAAAAATGAAGAATAACATTGTAGAGATTGATGATTTATTGGAAAAAAAAGTGACAAGATTAGTTATTCAACTTAATAGCTGATATCAATGGAGATAATTCTATTTTATGCCACAAGTCTTCATTGTAGTGAAAAATTAGATAAGTTTTATATGTATGTGCAAAAGATATTTGGTCCGACCAAACAACACTTTTAAATTTTCATGGTAGAGTTTAATGCTAGAATTGATAAACAATTGAAGATTAAAAATGATTTAGGTAAATCTGGTTATGGTGGTAGAAATGATATATGTCTTATATTTGGGAAGTATGCAGAAACAGTAAAAAAAATTTTTTTTAGAAAAATACTGAATGTAGTAGACATGGAAGCATTCAAATGAATAAACATCAGGATTGGATATTTCGATATTTAGGCTAACAGGAAATATTATGTCAGCATTGCAATGTTTTTAACAAATTCAGCAGAGGAAGTGATCATTGATTTGTGCTATTGAGATATATGGTACATGTTTATGCAAAAACGTACTTGTGTAGTAAACATGCAAGGAAGAGAAGATAGGGGGTCTTTGCACATGTGTAATATTGCGATTTTCGAAAAAAAAAGTTTTTGCTACTGATAAATATAAATCAAATCAAATAACTCCAATCAAAGCAGGTTTTGAAAAAGAAAATCACATTTTTCAATATAAATTTCAATGTTTATTTATTTTTAATCTTAAGTTACACATATGAAAAGGTCTTCTATTTTTTTCTTTGTTGCATGTTTAATCCACATCAAGCACTCATCACTCTCCATCTCCACCCCACCCCCATATGTCAGTTCTGAGAACTGTTTTTTTTATTTTATTTTTTTCAAAATCTACTTGATTGCTGTTAGGTCTTTAGATTTGACAATTGACGAAAGCTGTAAGAAAATTTTTATAATTTTTATTTATTGGACTGAATTTTATTTTTTTTTTAAATCCAATAAAATACGTCATCCTTTTCTGTAATACATGCATTCATTTTGGCGGTAAAATATCTGACAATTGTTTGTGGTCAACTAAAAATTCAATTGCTTTATTTGAACGCTGTTAATTACTGTTATTTATTACAGTGTAAGTAGCATCTATGTATATTTTATGTGTTTTTGTAAATATTATTTATTAAAATTATAATAATTTAATGATTGATTTATGCGTCTGTAAAGTAACATTTGGTACTTTTTATTCGTTACTTTGGACTAAATATATTTTTGAGGGTCATGTACTTTTAAAATAGATAAAAAAAAATTCATGTCAACTTGCCGCTAATTTTGTACAACTTGCGTAATGTAAGTGTTTTTAAAAAAACTATTTCTACACATTATTTAAATTGATTGGATTTAGTGTCAAAGCATCGCCCATGAAATGTATATTTCATAGAAGTATGTGTATATCTGCTATAATATTTATTTTTGGTCCTGTTTTAAAACTATTGAGTAGTATTCCTGAAACAAAGAAAAGATAGGAGAGCTTTCCACATTCGTATCAATGCATCGATAAATTTGTAATGTTTGATAACTTTATAAATGGTAGCCAAAGTAACAATATTCAAAAGATACCGGTGTATTGATACGGATGTGAAAAGACCCCCTATCTTCTCTTCATTGCCTATTTAGTAGACATGTTTCTGTAAAACTAAAAAGACAAAATTATTAAGAAAAACAATATTCACAGATGATATTCTTAATATTCACAAATATTGCAATGAATTCAAATTATAACTCTCAATTCTTTCTCAAATATTAATACATTTTGAACACGATTCAAATTTGAACGCAATTAATACGAAGATAACTGGAACACATTTAGAAACTTCAAAACCAAATAAAAGATACCCCATACAAACATAGCAGTAATTGGTTAATAAAATTTCTACTGAGGCCCGACAATTTATTAAAAAATAAGAAATAAAAAACTATATAAAATGATAAATTAAAACTCATTGAACATCTTTAATTTTGTAAAATAGAGCAAAAAGAATTGAAAATGATATAAGAAACTATAATTGTAAAAAAATAGTAAAAAATGATAGAAGAGAATAAATGTCTCTTGAGTATAAAACAATATTTGGAAATTGGTAGAAAATATATTTATCCAATATGGAAAAAAACAATGCAACTATTACTAAAACGAATGATGTCATGATTGAAATGTGTAGAGGAGTTCTGTCAAAGTACCTTTTGAAACTACAATATATTTTGAATTGGCCAGGATTTTAAATGAATCAGGTATACAATTAAATTTTTGAATTAGGAAAGACACAGATAATTATTGAATTACAATCGATATCTTAAAAAAAAAAAAAAAACAAGTGAAGAAATAAAAGTATTTTTGTCAAAGTTATACACCAAATGTCTAAATGATAAAGGTGTCGAGCTTATTGGAATAATGGAATATCAGTATTTAAAAAAAAAGATTATAAAGAAGATATTAGAAATTACAGACCTCAGTCTTTCATCAATTCTATACATTTTTTTTTTTTTATAAAAATAATTACAACTGACAACAAACTTTTGATTTTAATAAACCAAAAGATCAAATTGGATTTAAAAGTGATTTTAGTACAATGGATCATATCTGAGTATTGAGAGAAATTATACAAAAATCTATAGATATGACTTACAAAAATATTTGTGTTTGTAGATTATGTAGACATATAATTATATAATATTTTTTTCACCTGATTAAATTGTTGCATTATCAAGGTGTGGACTTAGGATATTGTCATATTGTGAAGAATGTTGATAAAATGTAACAGAAAAAATTAGAATAAAATGATTCACATAAAAAAGGTTGTTTGATGAGGTGACCACATATCTTCAAAACCTTTACAGCACTTTTGCAACAAGTAGTTTGTGTATTAAAACGGAAAACTAAATGAATAAAAAGAAATGTAGATCATTTAAGACATCTAAATTTTGATGTTGATAAAGTTGTTTTTGCAAATGATGTATTAAAGATTGCGAAAATGTTGCAACTAAAAATGTATAATTAAACATAAAAGTTAAAAACACCAAAAAAAATTTCAATGGATTTTCTAAAATAATAATAATAATAATAATAATAATAATAATAATAATAATAATAATAATAATAATAATAATAATAATAATAATAATAATAATAATAATAATAATAATAATAATAATAATAATAATAATAATAATAATAATAATAATAATAATAATAATAATAATAAGTTAAAAGAGGTTAGCAAGTACAAATACCTTCACCAAATTATTACCATACATGGAAACATAATGGCTGAAATTAATCATGAAATTAAAAACATAGCTGAAGTATTTTTGAAAAAAATAAGCTAATTTACATATATATGTATAATATGTTTTATGTGTGTGTGTGTGTGTGTGTGTGTGTTTTAATAAACGTGTAACCAGTTCTTACTTACGAATAAAACACTTTGACCTGTAACAGATGAGCAATTCAGAGACTTCAGACTACTAAAAAGTATAGAGAGATGAATATTAGAGTACCATGAATAGATCAAAAAGAAAAAAAACGTGTGTTACTGACATCAGAAAGAGTTAAGAGATTCAAGTAGACTCGGGCAGGAAATATTTCTAGAAAATATGAGATAGATAGTTGATATTATAAAATGGTTTCCAAGAGATTATAAAAACCTTGTAAGGGATCACAAGTGAGAGGGAGGCATGAAATATAAAGATGTGTTGGTGTTATGAGGATAAGAGAGGCTTGGAATAAGAAACTTTCTATTATTGAATATAAAAATATAATCAATATATTATTAATTTATTATTTATTATTTAAAATAATGATATCTATAATATATATATATATATATATATATATATATATATATATATATATATATATATATATATATATATATATATATATATATATATATATATATATATATATATATATATATATAAACAAAAGAGGAGAGGGGAAAGGGTGGTGGTAGTAAAAGAAAGAAAAGGAAAAATAAAAAATAGAGATTAGAAGTGGAATTAGAGAGAAAGGAAAATAAGAGACAACGAAAATGAGAGAGAGAAGAAAAGGGGGGTCAAGGAAAATAAAAGAAGGAAAAAGAAAACAAAAATTAGAAATTGAATTAGAAATGAAAGATAAAATTGAATTAGAGAGAACGAAAATGAGAGAGAGAAGACAGAAAAGGAAAAGAAAAAAAGGGAAAAGAAAAGATTAGAAATGGAATTAGAGAGAGAAAGATGATGATGGAAAAGAGAGAAAAGAAAAGATGAAAAAAAATTAAAGAAATTGAAATGATACATAGTGGAGAGAGATGGAATGAGAAGAAGAAATGAAATGATTTGAAATGGATGAGATAATAAATAGATGTGAAAAAGAGATGAGAAATGATATGAAAAGAAATGAAATGAGAGACTCTTAACGACTCGGCTCAGTGCGGTTACAATAAAATTTAAGATGATGATTCACAGATGTACAATCAGATAGAGACTAAATCCAAAACTAATACAACTATAACTATTATGGAATATTACTAATCTCCTACTAAACCATACAAAAGATTATCTAAAATCATTAATTAATAGTTTTTAGAATAGTTCTATCAACAGTTTACACACATTCTGAATAAGAATAATTATACCCTGATTGTGAGAGATTATCTTACTAAATTATATTTAATAAGGCAACAAGAGTAAATAACCTCAGGGATTCTAAAACTAAAACTCTTGTGCAAAATTAAAGTTTATGTTGCCAATAAAATAATTGCTGGGTGAATAAAACAAATGAGAGATATCTTAGCTGACCATAGAATAACTATATTATGTTCAATCTTAGAATAACTAAACAAAACAAATATTAATTCACAAATGTAATGAATCAATTTAAATTTAAACTAATAATGGCTTATTATCCAAGACATTACTCGAGCAAAGAAAAGGGCAAGGCTACTTTTTATGACTTTCCCATACTCACAGAAAACCTACTCAAGACATCTAATGCAGATGGATTACCATTCTTTAGACATATAAGGTTTAAGATAATGATAGACAATGTGCAGTTAATATAAGATAATGTGCAGCTTTTAAAATAATAGTAAATAAAATACTCTTCTGTTGTAATAATATTTTTAAACACATATTACATAATCTTTAATTTAAGAAGATATACTGATAATTTAAAAATAAACTTTTAATCAAGCATTTATCTAAATATCTGATATAATGCAATTATCTGTTATTGTGATTCAATTTGATAATCACTTACTTTAGCATGGCTTTATAATTTTAAAACCAATATCAAAAATATTTAATTAATTTTATGATATATTTATGAACTTTTGAATTGAAGATTTAATAAACTTTGGAAACTTAAGATTTTGTGAACTGGAAACCCAAGACAATAATATTTTCATATAAAAGTAAAACAAGTAAAAACAAACTTTTTAAAATAATAATAATTTAATTTATTGAGAACAGTAAGAAAGTGTTTATAATTTAAATGGAATACAAGCATTACCAATATAGCGCTGGGACCTAATACAAGTATTTTGACCTTTGAAAACTTTATTTGGTTTACAATAATACACAAATTCTTTAGATACCGATATTGACTCTCTCTCTTAAAACTGTTTTACATTGTTTGTTCTGATAAATAAACTAATAAAATAATATAATTATACATAATAGCAGGCAAAGGTTATTCTATACTGAATTTTATTATCTTTTAAACAAATATGGATTTTAAAATCATTGAACTTTAATTATGATGTCTGTATTTAATAAACACACTTCTAATTTTTAAATAAAATAATTCATAACACTATTGTGTCATCTAGTAGTTAAAATAACACACACAATTAGGTTTGTATTTGAAATCCTAAGCTAAACTTTATAATCCTGAACTTTACAATTGTTAAGCTGGAATAAGCATATTCAGCATATTTTTGAAAAATATCATCACTAGTTACAATGACATAACTAATATTATAGCTAGTGATATATTTAAATCAAACTGAGCTAATTTTAAAATTAAACTAAATTAGATGTATGGGGTAGTCAGTCATCAGAGATCAGTTATACTCTTTTAAATAAATTTAGTCCACATAAAACTATTACCCTGAATGTTTTAAAATTAAAAAAAAAATGTAATAGACTTACAAATCCAGCAGCGAAACTCTGGATGAAAATATTAAAATCAGTATGTGTGAATTGCCACTTATACCATATGCATAATTTAACATACTTAAAAATAAATAAGGCTTATTGTTGGTTAGCTTGTGGATGATAAAACTATCATGGCAACACAATTTAAATATTGATATACCTATAAGCATTAAAAATAGCTATTACTACCTGAAGAAACAAAGTTCCTCAAACAAACATATCTTGTTATCACTAATCTAAAACAAATGCTATATCACCTACTGTGGTGGAATTAGCATTAAGTCATCATTAATGATAGGCTGACATATAAAAATAATAGGATCCTCACAGCTGGAAAAGAATGTGGTGGCTTTTAAAAATAACTAAACTAAGATACCTGAACCTTGTCTACAGCATATCTGTGAATAGAAAAGATGAACCAGGAATGCATTAACCTCTCTCATGGGATTTCCAATGCTTACAAATGTGATCATCATCACTGAAAAATACAATACAATAACCCTCTATGGGCACAAGCACTATCAATTCATGGAAATACAATACAATAAGGATGGAGGACATTGTCTTCTCCATAAAGCATACTCATAATTATTAACTAAGCCTAACTCTATGAGGCTAACAATTACTATCTCATAGAAAGATTTATACTTTACCTGAATTAACTAAGTTATTACTACCAAGTTTAAAAATACAAAACATATATTCAATGTTCGAACCAACAAACCAAACTGTGTCAAATGACTACTATGAAAAATACTTTAAAATTAAATGCATATAAAATTATAGGCAAGGCACAATGCACACATAATAAAATATTCAATACTAAAATATAATGACTAATGGACATTTAAAAAAATTGCAAGTTAAATGTGACAATATTAATTCTCAATGCATATAAAAAATATTTGCAGTTATTATTACTATAGCACTCATAAAACAAATAAATGAAAACTCTCTGATAAACTTCTTTGGCTGGTTTAAAATAAAACTGAGTGAAACATCCCACACATGATAAACTAAGACTATGATATTTAAAACTATGTAAATGAAATTATCTAATAGATATTCACTTGTGAAATGCTTAAAAAATAAACTAAATTGACCTAAGAATGGCAAAATATTTGCTCATTCTAATAAACCCATTAAGCTTTAAAATTATAATCCTAGTTTATCTGGCATATTTATGCAAAAATTGTTACACAAAACATATAGCATAAATATTTATATGGTTTCGTTTTTTTTAAACCAATAAAACAGACAATAAAAAAATAATAATATAGTAGCTCAAGTTCAGATTTCAGCTCCATAATGGTTTTGCATTTAAAATATGTAGATAATTTATTCAGGCTAATTAATCTATCTGAGTTGGAAGCTTTAGTCAAAATATTTATAAACATGGCAATGATTTTCAAAACAAAAATGTTCAATAGTTCTTTAAATAAACACTTTCACTAACTTTTTTTAAAGATAATTTTAAATATTAAAATAATAAAATAGGCCGGCATTGGAAAAATAAATTCTTCAGCTGAATACATATTTTATTGAATCCCAGGTTCAAATGCAGAATAATAATAATATAGAGATTTATTTAAATTTTCTTATTTCTCTTTTAGGCAAACACTTTTTTTTAAAAATATAGTTGTTGTTTTTTTTTTTTTAAATATTTTTTTATATAATATTTAAAGATATATTATATTTTAAACAATTTTCCTATTCTATTTTTAACACAAGAATGGACTTCTTTTATAATTAGACATTCATTGGTTTATGCACTAAGATTAAATGTCACAAAGTTGCTTATAAATAATGGCAAATATAACAATTTACTATGTATTTGACAGATATAAATTCATTAATAATATTTGTAAATTATTTTGAAGTTTTGTTTCTAAATAACTTCTTTTTCCATATTCTGGGCATAAAATGAGAATTATTATTTTAAAATACATATTTTCCTCTGTTTACATTTAGCTAAAACTAATTATTTCCATTTCAGGACAAAGTATAAATGATAACCTTTTAGTTAATCATTATTTGTAAGTTCATCCTTAATTAAATGTAACTTAAAACATTTTTGTCCAACACATTCCAGAATAAGATAATTATTAGCTCATATACAATAAATTTTGAAGTTGAACACTTAGAAAAGTCTATATTCAATTATAAAATGCTTTGCAAATAAAGTTAATTCTTCTTTATATTAATGGAATATATTTTATTTTATAAATTTACTTTTAGAAACAAGCATTATTAAGGAAGAGTATATTTAAATGTGAATATTAGGTAATAAATATTGAAGCATAAAAACGAGTAGATAAAATGTATATGACATATGAGACACTAAATTTTTTCCAAATATTTTTACTATAATTTCATGTTCCAATTGAAATTTGAATATCATAAAATGATTACCTTTTTAACTTCAGCTGTTCATTACTGCAGGACAATTTTAAATAGTTGTTTTAAAACATACTTTTACTTTTTAAAATATAAAGTTTTAAAGAAAATTACAACTTTTTATTAAAGAAAAATTTAGGATTCAACCACATGTAGAAACAAAATAAAACAAGCCACTGAATGAATCTTGGATTAGTATTTACATCTGATAATCTTTAATGACCTAGCTTAAAAACAATGAAATTATTTTTATTAAACTTTACCATTCTTGACAATTCGGCTGTGGAATTGATTTACTGATGTAATTGATCTAATTATACCAAACCACATAATTCAAGATCTGCAGAGTCAAAAGTCCATTATTAACAAATATATAATATTCTTAATGATATTTCATAAAACACAATAACAATAAATATAAAATTCAGAGCCATCCCTCATTATTAAACTTTTAAATATTTAACTTTAATAACTTTATCCATACATTTGTTTTTTAGTTAATATTGGAATTAAATTATTTTTTATTCTTATGTTTACATGTCTTTCTTGCATGTGCAGACATATTCTCACATATGGGTGACCTCACATTAAGTGTTTAAAAGTTATTTTTAAAACTACACAAATAAAAATATTAATGAATATTTAATTCAAAATAACTTTATAAGTGAAATGCTAATCTAACTTACATCTAATAAATATTATTATACTGTTTTAATAAAACTTGCAGATTATTTTTTTAAATTTATTGTTATTTATTCCAATTTATTTATAATATCTAATTATTGTAATTTAGACAATAAAATGATTTACACAATAGTTACTTTAAAATACATTTAATATTATTTATCAATTCACAACTATTTCTGATATTTCCTTTACTTCAAATTGTTGTCTGACATCCCTTATCAAACTAACTCACATATACTAGTAAAGCATTTAGACATAATCCCATAAATATTTGACAATTATTATAATACTACAAAAAGATTATTCTATTTACTCATTAACTTAGTTAACTTTCTTTTTTATCATTATTAATTTTTTTTTAAAAATCAGAAAATTTCAACAAAAGGTTAAGCTAAGATAACCTCAGGCACCTATTGGAAACAAGTGAAACTTCACTTAGGTACAATATATATATATATATATATATATAATAGTAATAAATTATTATATACAATCTGTCAATTGAGAGAAGTAGTATGTTTATTTAATTCCTTATCCTGCAACATCTGATATTAAATTAAAATGACAAACAGAGACAAACACCATAATTATATATTGCAAACTTTTGCTTTGTCAGTAAATCTAAATTTCTAGCCATTTAACTGTTAGCATTCAAATATTTTTTTTCAATAAGTTAATTTTTATAACAAGTCAACTAATTCATTCACTAAGTCATGGGTAAGAATTTTTATAAGTCTTAATTATTTCAAAAGTTATTTTAATATTTTTATTGTAATGTTTTAAAACATATCTATAATTATTATTTCATATTGCTCAAATTAGGGATTTTTTACTCTGGATAATAGTGAGTTCTTCTTATAATGATATTAAGATTTAAAACTATTCTAATAAAGGTAATATTGTGTAAAAATCAATGTTAGATTTAATCTTTAGTGTTAAGGTTAAATCTTTAATGCTCATTATTAGTATTTAAATTATTTGTGTTTAAAAATGCATTTTTAATGAAGGATATTATGTTGATGTTTATTAGAATAAATTTTAATTCAGTTGAGTTATTTAAAAAAAACATAAAGAGTTAATTTATTAGTATTAAAATCTATTAATTTTAAATAAAAAACATTAATTAATATTTGTATTGTGCTCAAATAATAAATTTAAGTTATAATTTCTTTGTTCTAAAATTAAAAGTTATTTTTAAATATTTATTTCAAAAAGACTTAGTTAAACAAAATTTTGGAGAGCATATGTTTATTAAATATTGTATAAGATTGTTTAAAAAATAATGTAAATTAATGTTCCATTTAAAATGATGTAATTAATATAAAATATTAAGTTTTATTTTCATTGTAATAATTTTTAGTTTTATAAATAATTGTCTTAAAATATAATACATTAATAAACAGTATAGAGTGTTATGTAAATGAGTTTATTTTTAGCTATGTTTCTTATAATACAATTAATCTTTAAACCTCTAAAAAGAAGATGATCTAAGTGTCAGTTTTAATCATCAAAATCAGTCACATGATCAGGAATATAAAAGATTGAGACTGGAACTCAATGCTGAGTTTGTTTACTGCTTCATTTTTAATTACTTATCTGGTTGCCAAATTATTTTTAATAACATATACTAATATATTTTGTTTAAAATAATATGTATCATTAAATAAATTTTCATCCAGGTGCTAAAGTTATAATCCAAAGTTTACTAGGAAGTCTGACTTTTAAATATGATGAGAAGATTAAATAATTATTTCTTAACAATTGCTATGATCTCATGCATAATTGGTACTTTGAGAGAATTTTCTATGGCTGACCATATTTAAATAAAAACTTTATTGATTCTTATTTATTTTCAATAGACTGTATTATCAATTCAACTTTTTTTATGTAATAATATTAATATTATTAACAAATTATGCTCTTTTGGTAATTTATAGCAGACCTTAATAATTTTTAAATGGATTTGTTTTAATAGTGGAAGATGCAGAAAACAGTAAGAAGTTAATTAAAAGACATTAAAATGTTTATTTTTTAAGAACATATATTTAGAAATATATTTAATTTATTATTGTGATATTTTTAAATAATGGTTTTCTTTCATATAATTAATCTTTCCATGAGTAGACTATTTGAATTCCAGATGGCATAACCTATTTATTGATAAATAATATTTTATAAAGTATTGACTTAAATTTTGACATGATAGTTTAATTTGTTATTGTTATCATAGTGGTGGAATGAAAACGTCCACTCACAAAAATATTTATTATATTTATTTTATACTAAAGATAAGAACATATTTATTTAGGCTGTGAACATTAAAATTATTAATTTACTTTTTTTCTGAAAATTATTATATGACCATTTACTTTAAAATTTATATTCTACAGTAGTAATGGGAGATTTATTTAAAGTGTATTACTAGTACTATTGTTTAACTATGGTCTGAACTAAACAATTGGACCTGTTGTGTGTACTATAAAATAAATGTAATAGCTCCTTATTAAATTATATTCAATTATTTATGCAATTAATTTTATTAAAAATCTTCTCAACTATATGTCATTGTTGTTGTTGTTGTTATTATTATTATTATTATTATTATTATTATTATTATTATTATTATTATTATTATTATTATTATTATTATTATTATTATTATTATTATTATTATTATTATTATTATTATTATTATTATTATTATTATTATTATTATTATTATTATTATTATTATTATTATTATTATTATTATTATTATTATTATTATTATTATACTCAGTATTTCTTTTTAAATGTTCTATAATGAAGCATGCATTTGGTCTAAATAATATATGACTTTGTACATTGTCATTAAGTTACATTTTCATGGAATGGAGGAAAAGGTAATATTATATTTTACAAGGGATAGCCCAGTGCTGCATGCTCATTACTTGTATTTTGTAATTGTGAATCTGTTGCTTATAGGACATATTTTGAATAATGTGCATATAATTTTAAATTTTCTGTTTATCAGTGAAAAAATATGTGCTCTGAAAATAATAAGTTTAAAGACAATGTCCTGTTGAATGTAAGTGTCCAGGTAAAAAAAAATAATGAATTTTGGTAAACAGAGTATAATTTTAAAATTTAATTTTAGCCTATTGGAATTACTATGTATTATATTTCATTTATATTATGAATTTTGCCTGATATATATTTATAAATTATTTGTAATCCATAATATCCAGAAGTTTGAAGAATATTTACCTTTTTTAACATTACATAGTATAATGTTATACTTATCCCTTAACATGAGTAATTTATTTCTTTATTTGAATATATATGTTTATGATGAATTTCTTTATTTGAATATATATGTTTATGATGAACAAGTGCAGATGTTGCATAATCTCATTGCTTACTTCAAGCCATGTTTTTATTAGACCAGATTCAGAAAATAATTTTTATTTTAAGGTTTCTACATCAGTTAATTATTATAATTTTTGTTTAGGGGATTTAACATTAGTATCTCTTGCTTTATTGTACTTGATTTTATATTATTTAAGAGATTAGAGCAGTGTCTCTTTCTTGTGCATATTTATTTTATTATTATATATTTACCAAAAGATGTGGCAGTGTATCCCTCTTGTGGATGTTTGTTTTGCTATCACATATTTTACAAATATATTCTAGCTGTGTTTCTCTCTTGTTAAAGTATATTTTATGAGTTATATATTTCATGTTTTACATTTAAACAGCAATGCTTTATTTAAGGTAACTATTATTATTCCTAATAAATTTTGATGGCTCATTGTAATTTTTATTATTTTACAGACAAAGTTTTAGCATATGTTTTGCCCTGAAAATAAAAGTGCCCTCCTTTGTCTTTATGTCATCATTTAGTTTCATATATATATATATATGAAAAAAAAAAAAAAAGTTAAAAAACTTGCTAATGCTTGTATTTATGATAACAGATGGCGTTCTGCCAAAAACACCGTCGAACATAGTTTTCTGTTTAGTAAATGTCAGAGCGAGCATTCACTATCTCTAACTTTAATTCCACTTTCAGATCATGATTTCAAGCTATTTGCTATCGTCAGTGAAAGCCAGGAATAAGAAACTATATCTAAACACAAACTCTGAGCATTTATGAAACAGTTTCTATTCAGCTTGCAAGCGTGCACGTTATAGATACTGCATGGTGATGTGTAATATGAAGAGAGCTTTTTTACATGGGACAGGTTAAAGTTGCCCGGAATGAATAAGGATTCAGTCAGATGTATATGTATGAAGGATGACAAGGATTTTAATTAATAAACTAACCGATCTGTCTTGATTTTCTTTGAATGATGGTAAATTGAGGTCGTCAAGCTGAGTGGACATACTGACCTAATTAAGATATATACAGTCAAAACGTAAAGATCTGACAAGCATGAATGTAAAAGTGTGGGTTTTGAATTTAAACCTGTTTGCAAAATTAGTAGGGTAATTTTATGACATATCATCCTTTTTCATTAGAAAAGTGAATATTATTGCTTGATAAAATGGTTTAGAAATGTAAGATTATTTCACATTGTTATTTTAAATAATTGAAGCGAATATATTATTTTGGAATAGTCCAATGGACAATGTTTACAATAAAAAAAAAGGAAGAGGCAAAAATTTATAAGTTTTCTTCTCTTTCAAGATGAGTTTTCTTAAAGCTAAAATATCCAGAATTCTGTTTCCAGCGTTTGTATTAATTATTATTATTAATTATTTATTTAATAAATGAATGGATCAAAACAAAAAGTGAGTCATCCGGGAAATTAGTTAATTCAAACATGTATTCGAATAAGAGTCCTGAATAGATCGGAATCATATATTTGTGTAACAATATTATAATTTAGTGTGTTTTTGTTTTAATTTTATAATTATTGTTAATGTAATAAAGTTTACTATTGTTATAAGATTACATTGTGTTTTGTGTTTTGATGTTTCAAGTATCTCCAAAATCTATATATCCAGCACCTATATTTAAGGTAATATTAGTTCATATTTAAATTTAATTATTCATTTTCTATTGATAATTTATTTCCAAGATCGATTTGCAGTAGTCATTATTATATTGTTTCCATATTCGATTCACATAATTAAGTTTATATTGATAATCTGTTTCCATGATTGATTTACAGTATTAATTTTGTCTTGAATATTTCTATATTCGATTAATATAATTCATTTTATATAAGTCATTTTATAGACTTCATTTTCACATAATTTATTGTTATAATTAATTTGCCTAATCTAATTTATGATTATTTCCGTACTTTACTTTCATAAGTAAATCTAATTAATGTCCATGGTTTACTTCCATAGTTTACTTTAGCAGAATAAAATTATTAAGGTTATTAATTAAAATAAATTAGAAATAATAGAATAAAGATGACAGGGAATAGTTAAGTTAAATTTAATAAATTTAATCTTTTGATTCAATGTAATGTTGTGAATATTGGGAGCATACATAAAATCCCTTTCCTGTTCTCGGTGTTTAGAGTGATTCCCACTACTAAACTCGTATTAAAATTTATTTTGCATATATGGAATTATATCCATTACAGTGTAATCGTTTATATGGGCACCTCTTGACAGATCTAGACCTTGAGAAAGATCAGTTCAATTATTAACCTAAGAGCTAGTTTGGAAGTCAAGTAGCATATTATAATAAAATTATTATACGATTATTAAAACAGGGATCATGAATTGTTAGTTGATCTAAAGATATATGTGTATTTTGAGAAACAAGATTACGAATTTTCAGATTAGAGAACATAACACAGACATTCCGTGTTATATAATTGTAGCTATTGAAAGTGATAGATGCTGAGAACGAAAAATAAAGTAATGGAATTAAATGAGGAGATTTATTTGTGATAAATTTTATCTAATGTTCAATTAAATAATAAGTTTCTATTATGAACATAGATTAGGAGTTTTCTGCATTGATTACTGATTTGTTTCCAGTCAGATATAAATGAGAACTGTATATAGCATTTTGTGTAGTTACCACTCGAGATCAAATATTTATAATAAAGTTGTGGAAGAAAGTTGTCTCATTAGTATGAATTTTATAATAAATTTATCATGAAATATTTGCATGACTAATGCTGAGTTTGAAATTAAGACCATATGGATTGAATGGTTTTATCAATAATATTGTTCTTATTATTTTTGTTGAGAGACAAATTAATTACTTTCTCCAGTATCTTCTATAATCCTAAATTGACTAATGATGATGATCTTTGGTGGGCATTACAATTTATAGCTGCAATTTGGCACCCCCGGTTTATTTGATCCTAAAGTATAAAATTCAATTGACTAGCTACTTGAAATAAATGAGAGTTTATTGAGATGAAATAAGTGAAAGAGTATGCGGAGAAAGTTGAGGTGACAATATATATATATATATATATATATATATATATGACAATATATATATATATATATATATATATATATATATAGTCCCCTCTAATATTTATAATAAAATATTTTAATAGAAAATTAATACTTTAATAACTTATTTACTGGCCTAAAATTTAAATGTAGTTAAAATGGCAGTCGGAAAGCTTTGCAAACATCGTAACTTGCGTGGATCAGGTTTGATCCTTGTCTAGTAATCTAGAAAGATGTGAATCATGGATCTGTCCTACAGATCCATCTGCTTCAGTATGTGCATGTATTTTATAAATGTGTACTTCCACGATTCACCAAAATAACTTAATAAAAGGTATAATATATGTGTGTATATCTTATAAATGTGTACTTCAAATAAAGTTAACTATATAAATAATGCAAACACAATTCTAAAATTTAGGGTAATAAATTTAAAGGTTGCTAGTATGTGAATTTTCACACATATATGTGAAAAAAGCTTGTAAGGTTATGGATTTCAAACCTTGTTATTTCTTTTAAATTTTATTTATTTCTCAAAGATGATCAATCTATTATACTAATTAGCTCTCTTTGCCTAAAAGTTATAGTTTCTAAGATAACAGACTGATGCCTATATTAGAATGTTTACCAAGTTAAAATATGTTTTTGTAAAGTAGTTTATATGTTGAAAATTAGCTGAACAAACGCGCGGGTTAAAATTTGTAAAAACAAGAGTAAACTTCAAAGATATTAAATTGTACATGTACTTATTTTTCTCAATTATCAAGGTAATAGTTTTGTTTGTAAAACTTATAACACATATGTAAAATAATGATAAAACATTTGTCTCAACTTGTAAACAAATCCTGACATTTTGCATTGGGAGAGGGTGTTATTATATAAAAAAAACACTGGTTTTAATAAAAATATGTCACTGTATATAATTTTAACTTGTAATTCTGTCCAAAGCTATGACTGCCTGTACAATGATGATGCAAGGCTAGAAAGGCAATTGGTTACCATCTGCTCTTGCAGGAGACAAGTCAGCATTGATGGGAGCAGTTCAAACAAGCAGACTGCCCTGACAGTAAAGATAAACCAGACTAGGTAAGAATAGGAATGCTGAATGTCATGGAAAGAAGATGTCTCAGCAGAGAAGGTCGATAAAATAATCTGCAGAGCTCTGTAATAAACTCTCATTATGAATTTAATAAATAATTCTAAGCTAGCTGTTTATAAATGTACACAGACTTATCATTTAAACTTTCTCTATTGAATAAATTCTGTAATCAAACTAAATTTTAACTAATTTCCTGAAATAATTTAAGAATAACTACTTTGTAAAGCTTTCCTAATTCTTTAAAAGAAAATAATTTAATAATGTAACTCTTGTTACATTTAAATTATACTCTAAATATATTTCTATCTGCTGTTATGCCTTTTTTTAATTTACTACTTTTCTATGGACTTATGCTCTGACTTATTCAGTGTGAAGATTGATACTCAGATTATGTAGAGGCAGGATGTGAGGGACAATTAGAACCTCTCCATGAATAACTTATATGTGTCCAAGCATACATCGACAATCTCCGGTCTGAAAACCTATCATATATAATAAAATAGCCACTATGTATTAGATGACTAATTAGGTTTGGTCATTATTAAAAAAATACTTAGTTGATTAATGCAAGAGAGATATTATAAAACATATTTGAATTAAATAAGTAAATCCTTATTATGCTTTGTTTCGCCCTAGAATTATAGTGTGAACTATAAAGATTAATTATAAGCTAGATCACTTAATTAACTTTTTTAACATGTTTGGTTATGCTAATATTTAGCACATTTTAGATTTAATAATACTTGATGATCATTAATGCAGCAAGTGTGTTCTTTATAAAGCACATATATTTGCAAATGCAACTTGCTGTATACATATATGGTATTAAATGGAATTTGATGTAAGGCCATTACATATACTTCTTCTGATTGCTTTCCTTAGAACTGAAACATGTTTTTCCAGATTCTTCATGTTTCAAGCCAATCAGACCTACAAAATGAAATGTTCTTTTATCATAGCAAGTTGTATCGCCCATGGGGACTGATAATTGAGATGATAGTTCCCATGAGTAAATGCATTTTTGAGATACCATTTTACATTGGTTAATATAACACCATAGTTTCAAAAACTTCACTATAGCAGATCCCAGTTCATTCCACCATTATTACAATTATTAAATTCAACTTTGATTCTTTTGCTTGATCTGCTTATGAAATAATAATCTGTGTAGAGAACAATTTAGGCAAGCTTTGAGGTACCTAGACTAATTATAATTATTAATTTCTTCTCTTGCAAGTTAACTGTTTGAAAACCATATAAGAATGTCATAGCACGAATTAGGCATAATTAAAACTGCAGATTATAATGTAATAATTTTATTAATTGAATAACTTCTGTATTAATTGTCCCGTGCATAAGATGAGATTCTGTAACTCACTCATCTAATTGTAACGTCTGTGATGAATTCCAATGCACAGAAGGATAGCTGTCTTAATAATTGATTTATTTTATTAAAGTTATAAAATATAATATTGTTTAACAAATTTTTTCATAGTTAGTTTTAATCTATTCAAATCATTAATTCTAGTATATTTAAATATATTAGGTAAATATGCATTGTCATTCTGGACTTGGTTTATTCAATTATTAACCCACATATGCATCAAATAACAGAGAAATGACTTTTGGCCAATTTGTCCCCTGGTGAAATTCGATGTAAGTATTATGCACAAACATACATGTAAAATGGTATATTTCATTATAATAAATTTTTTGCCAGAAAATTCTGCAAAAAAGCCAACAACATTCAAAAATTCCACTCTAACAATAGACATAAGCGCTGCCCTGACATGATCAGCCATTATCTGTTGCCAAGGCAGTAAAACGTTTGGTGTTTTATGACATTGAAATTTCCAATGACGCAATAACATATTTTTTTTTGCAAATTTATTACGGTTTTAGATATTTATTTAAAAATAATTTACACTATATTTATTTGATATCAAAAAATATAAATTATTAATAACTTATTTTGAGTTGAAATACTTTATTTTCAAAAATATAACATTATATTAGCAGCTAACGTAAACATGTCCTGAAGCAAATTTGGAGACTTGGTATGTCATAAAGAATCTACTGATATTTACAGAGGCAAAAAATAATCGCAATTTTGCAATAAATATTTTAAAAATTTAAACTTTTAAAACATTATTTATTAGATATTACAGAAATAAATAATTGTTCCTTCAAGTTTTTAAATATAATCAGAAACAAAGGAGATTTCGTTGATTTTATAAACTTATAAAAATCTTTATAGAAGTAATGATGTATAATGGATGAAATGAATCATAGATTTAAACTTAATTGGAATGTTTTTGGTAGAAATAACTTGACACTTAAAGGAAATATGACTGTGTGTTTGAAAAGAAAGATTTTTAATAAATGTGTTTTACTAGTTCATACTTATAGATGTTAGACTTGGACACTTAATAGAAGAGCAATACATAGCGGTTAAACCACTAAAAGAAGTATGGAGAGATGCATTTTAGGATTAACAAGAAGTGATTGAACACACAATATATGTGTAAGAGAACATATATGTGTTATTGACCTCATTGAAAAAATTAAAACTGAAATGGAGCTCAGCTGGGCATATTTCTAGAAGAGATGATAATAGATAGGCAATTGAAATCTTAAACTGTATAGTAAGAGATTTAAAAGACCCAGAAAGAGACCACATGTGAGATAGATGGATAAAATAAGAAAGTTTGCAATGGTGATGTGGAGCAGGGAAGGTAAATATTGGAGAATATGGTTTGAACTTGGAGAGACCTTCATTCTTCAGTGCATTTATAATAGTTGTTGATGATATAAACAAAATAATAAATATACCATTATTAACCTGCCTTGAATGGCATTAAATTCAAAAACAAAACCGAAGCAAGTGTCATCAACTCAAATCCCATGAATGATGAATTTTAATGTTGGCTAAATTCGGGATTCATGCGATTTGACTTTGAAAATGTTTGCTTCCATTTTGATTTTGAATTTAATGGCAGATGAAGCAGGTTAAGGAATTAACCAAAATTACTTCTTCAGATTGAAAGACTGGATATAATAGCTAATTTCTATTATATTTGTTATCTTTTGTTATTACAATAGTTTTTTTTTTTTTTTAATTAACAGACATTTCATATTATTTTTTTTCGATATTTAATATGTAAAGCTATCTGTTTTTATGGAAGAGGATGAGTATCTTACTGTTGATGTTGTTGATCACCACATCAAAGTTACATTTCATCCGTTTATTAATAAGTATTTAGATAATTTCATGTGATTTTACACACACTTACACACATACATAATTATAAATAATATTTTACCGTATTTAAACGTTTCTTCATTTCCAGGTCGAGCTTGATTTCAGTAGGAATATTCCATAAATTTACCGTTTGTTGCTATAAATTGTTAAGAATAAATGTGCATATAATTTACATTAAACATGTAAAATATATAAAAAAATATTTGATAGTTTATTTAGTCCTAGAAAGCAAGATATATAACGGTGGAAAGCACAAAGGTGTAATTACTTGCAAATATTGAATTCCTAGATTCACTATCTTTACAGTGTATTAACATGATTGGAAATACAGTGGGACAAAATATTAGTAACGTTTACTCAAGTCATTTAAACACTAAGTCTGGAAGCATAAAATATGTTATCTATTTTGTATATAATTCAAATTTTTAATTTTCAAAACTTTTTTCCTCACCATGAAACTTGAACTTAAAGTATGAATTTCAAATATGATAATGTAATATATAATTATAGCTGTAGTCATCCAAGATATATACCATTTACACTATATTTGAGATTAGGGAAAATAATTGTTTCTTAAATATTTTTCCGATACTGATCAATTTTAATGATCCCCAAAATTGAGGAAATGACTATTGGCCGATCGAAAATCATGTGATTATGACATAATGTTTATAACACTGCAACAATCATATTATTGTTGTATTTCTAGATCCAAAAACTTAGTTTTTTAACTATTAAATTAAATAAACTGGAAATATTAAATAATATCCACATTTAAAACAAAACAAATACAATAAATGTGATATGTATTGCCACAAGCTTCGTCGAACATTTTATAACATATTTGTGCCACAATAGATGGAATAAGATCAATTTAATCGCTCTTCAAATATACAATTTATACATAGGTTAAGTAATGTTAAGTCTTAAAAAATATAATTATATCTTTAGTATGATTTATTTACAGGAGAGAAATGTACTTTTCTTCAAAATGACATTCATTTCAATATTATAAAAAATCATATTATCTTAGCATGTTATATTCATATTTAATTTGATCTATTGATTTTAATGTGGAATTAATATTAAAGTTTATCTTCTACAACTCTATTATGTTTATATACAGAAGTAAAACACAACGTAATTAGAAGGGAAAACATATTAAAATTTGTATTCGCAATTGGAATAACATCAATTTCAATTTAATATGTACTTAAAATTTAATATATTTTAAGGCAAACTTACAAATCACGTTTACATTAAACAAATAGGGTACTTTGTTCATTAATCGGATTCGTTTCTTGTTTGTTTTCTCTCATTCAAAACTATCAAATATTACTTCTAAAAGAAGGATAAAATTTATTCTAAAAACTCAAGTATATATTTAGCAAAACTTTGAATGAAAAATTCAAAAACTCTCTATCTCTATGTAATCAACTTTTTTTCCAAAATTGAGCCTTGTGAATACGTTGTAATAATTCATAAATGTTACCTGATTTATATATCATCTAAGTACACACTTTAGTGGCCAATCCACAACTCTAAAAATGTTTTCATACTTTCCAATTTTTATTTAACATTCATTTTCCTCCCAACGTCATGGAACCATGAGCTAAAGTCATATGTTTCTTTTTATTTTTTGTATGTATATATATTGAAACCCTCCCTTACAACCTCCATCTTTTCACTTATTTATAATTGCCCAGCGCCAATTCTATGCAAAATAGAATAAATTTATAATTATAAATTATATTTAAACTTAATTAAAAGATTTTTTATATTGAAATTACCCTATGGCTTAGCTCAGTTGAGGTTATAGGGTATGGTCTTTATATATCAAGCCAACAAGAAAGGATGATAAAAACATTTATAAACAATAACATTATAAGATTAACTGAAATATGTTCAGAGCATCTGTTCAATACTAAACTATTACACAATCATCAAGCATCATATTTAATATAGAATAGATAATTATTAGGACCGGGTAATTTTACATCCATATCACTATCTATTCTAAACAAAGTAAAATGTATTACTGGCATTGTAATACTGAGATTTATTATCACTAAACAAATTTAACTAAAACTTGAATTATTTGACAAACATATCTTCTATAACTATGTTATGAACCAGATGTGTGTGTGTGTGGAAATGAAGAATCGAACATATATAATCAAGGAATACCTATAAGCTGTTGATTCCATAAAATATTTATTACAAAAAAAAATAAAATCAAAAATAAATCATAAATAAAAAAATAAAAAATTGATACACCTTTATCACCAATTACATTTCTTCTGTGGTAAAATGAAAATTCACTACTTTTAATATGTTAGTCATATATCTTCGAATATGTGCGTTTGTTTATATAGTAAATATCATGAATTTCTAAAGTATATTCTATTGGATTATTTATAAAACTTTGATGATGACAAAAATTAATCATCTTTTATACATATTATAGAATTTTATATAACACTTGTCCGTTATAATTATTATATATTCCATCTAACATTAACTGTACAAAAATTAAAGACAAGCATAGGAAAACAATACTAAAACACTTAATCTATATACTTAATCTAATCATCCCTGACCATTTCTATCGTTAACTTATATTTAATCTACTCCCTATATAACGAATTTATAACTGACAAGGTTTTAATTCTTTATTTTTTATTTTTTAAATAACAATCATTAACGAAATTTAGCATAATAAATACAATTAAATAATAATAATAATAATAATAATAATAATAATAATAATAATAATAATATATATATATAGCATCACGCACGTATTCAAACATCTATAACCACCGATAATATAATTTCCAGATTATATAAAACAATAAATAATCATATTATAAATGATATGAAGTTACATTATATTTGTTGTTTTTTTTTTTGTTCTTTAAAAAAATAAAAAATAAAAATTGATTATACATCTGTTGTATTCAGTAATGAAAATATTTATCAGGATCTTATCATTACAGGTTAATTTTTTTTTTTTTTTTAAACACAATTGAAAGTTGAAAGAAACGTACATATTAGTTAACATAAAAAAAAAAAAAATGTCTATCCATTGTTAAAGCATAATTTTGTAAAGAATGACAATAGTCTTTTCCTTTTTAGAATTCTGTGAGAGGCATTATAATTACATTTCCATGCATTGAAAATTATCCTGTTATAGACGCGCATATAGTGAAGTTATACAATATAAAATTATCTTCTTGATATCAGATTAGATATATATTTTTTTTTCATTTTAAATTTTGTTTAATAGAATATTGATAGCAAATTCTTTAAGTTAAAAATCAGGCGTTTAATTTTAGCGTCTAAGAAAAGAATTTGAGGTAGCTCTATTCTACAAAATGTTGGCATTTTAATATTATTCATTTTTAATATACGTTAAAATAAATTATAATAATTACTTAACTTAGAGACATCCAGGCAATTTTAAAGGTAGTAGATTTGAATCATGACTTTTGGTAGAAATTTGAAGCTGGTTTCCTTTTGGGTCTATCTCTTCATTATTACTCCAGTGGTATAATAGAAATTTTCCATAAATATATTATTAGAATCCTTGTTATTTTTTTATGTTTGTTATAATACTATTAGAGAGTTTTTTTGTTTCATTTAAGTTTTTTTTAACTTCTTCCTCGGAGCTTTTTTTATTTTATTACTTTTTAGATGTAATGTGATGTGATGTGATGTGATGTATTATGGCTTCTCCTTAAACGAAGTCAAGAATATCTCAGCAATTATGCCCAGATAAACCTGTTAGCCACTTTCTTTTACATTCCCCACTCTAAATTTACCCATAATCTTCTCTATCCCATTTCCACAACATAATTTTTGTCAACTCTATAACCTTTATATCTAAATCCCCCTTATCTTTTCCCAAACCCAGCATAAAAACCAATAATTCACTTTCTGTATAATCACTCTTTTCATATTTATTTTTCCACAACTTCATTATATGTACCCTTTCTGTTTTCAAACATTTACATTCAATTAACAAATGCCTAATATTTTCAATTCTTTCCTTACATAATTTACAAAATAAATCACCCATATTTTTTCCATTTACATGTATATTCTTTTGTAGCTAAAGATCCCGTTCGAGCCTTAAACAATAAACTACTTTCCTTACTATTATCATAAATTAACTCACACCTAATATTCTGTTTATTTCTATATGTATTTAAACTCTTTTTACTCTCCATACTATTTCTCCATCTCTCTAACTCGCTAGTCTTTATTAATAAATTTATTCTTTTATCCCATTCCTTATTACTATAACACTCAATAATCCTCTTAACACAATCATCCCATATTTTGTACAAATATACTGATATAAATTCTTTATCCAAATCTTTTGCATAGCACATTACCTTTCTCACCCATCTTGTTATCTGCCCTTTACTCATAACCCAATTAAATACTATTTTAGCTATTCTTTTATTATCCATAAACTGCAATCTACCAAACATTTTCATTTTACTTTTTGCATCTCTCATATGAAAACTTGACCATCCCATTTCTCCTTGAATTGCCTCCCTTGCTGTCCATACTTCTGCATCCAATGCATGTCTTCCTACTTCCCTTTGAGCTTTTTCTAAATAATCTAATATCTTTTTACTAACATATAATGCATCATTACCATATGTTAACCCTGCTACTGCAACTCCTTTCCATATAATTCTAGCTACATCATATTTATTATATGAAAATACTGTTAATTTCTTTATCAATCCCTTTCTTTTC
Source organism: Epiperipatus broadwayi (assembly GCA_028023455.1). NCBI lineage: Eukaryota > Metazoa > Onychophora > Udeonychophora > Euonychophora > Peripatidae > Epiperipatus > Epiperipatus broadwayi. Next base: position 131,384 of record JAQFVV010000744.1, on the reverse strand, counting down.
TTTGCTTCATTTATCAATTTTTTCTCCCATTCATCCAAATAATTTTTCTGATTACTTAAAATAATTCCCAAATAACTATATCTATTCACCACACTTAACTTAATATCTCCCAATAAAAATTCTACATCTTCTCTTTCCTCAGTATTAACCATCATTATATTTGATTTTTCTTCACTAAATTTAATCCCCATCTCTTTACCCACCCTTGCACATGTTCTCAACATAACTTCCATATCTTCTCTTTTTTCTGCACACAAAAATATATCATCTGCAAAAAAAAGATCTGACAAAATATATACTCCCTTACTACCTATTAACGGTATCTCTATCCCTCTTCCTAATCTTTCTATTGCTCTTTCCATTTCACTCATATACAACACAAACAAAATAGGTGACATAGGGCATCCTTGCCTTAGTCCCACACCATTTTTAACTTTAATTGATTCTATATTCTCTAATTGATATATATAATAATTATTTTCATATAATTTCTTAATAATATCTATTAAAGCTTCATCCATTCCCAAATTTTCTAAACTTATCCATAATCTATTTCTATTTACTCTATCATATGCCTTCTCTATATCTATAAAACTCATATATAACTGTTTATCTGCATTCCTACTCATATCCATAAGTTGTGTAACTACAAATAAACTATCTCCTATATGCCTATCTAATCTAAAACCTCCTTGCATTTCACCCACTTCATTATTCCCTTCCATCCATTTTACAACTTTACTAGCCACCATATACGAGAAAACTTTATATAAAACTGATGTTACCGCTATCGGTCTATAATTATTCAACTTTCTATGATTCTTACCCTTTCCTTTAAATAATAACCTTACTCTTGTATTACTCCAACTACTTGGGAAAACTCTATTCTGTGCCATTTTATTAAAACAGGATAATAACTTTACTTTTGCCCTATATCCTAAATTCATTACCATCTCTGCTGCCCATCCATCTAAACCTCTTGCCTTTCCACTTTTCAATTTCTTCTCTACCTCATTTAGTTCATTTTCTGAAAAACTAATATTCCCATTACTATATTCTTTCATATTTTCTAATATTCTATCATTCACATCTAACATCTTTTCTATATTCATTACATAACTATTTAAGATTCTCTCTAAATCTTCTCTAGAACTACACTCAGTTCCCTCATCATCTAGTAATACTAACTCTCTATCCCCTACATTTCTCCTTTTAATATAATTCCAAAATTTTTTACTTCCATCTCTTCCACTTTTATTAATATCCTCCAACAATTTACTATTCAATTTCTTTCTCTCCTCACGCCCTCTATGTTTCCATGACAACTTTGGAAGCTTGCCAGAAATATTATTTATAAAATTTTAAACAATATAATGTTTGAATATACTATACATAGTAATTAAAAAAAATATTAAACATTAATTATTAATTTTAAAATGTCATTTACTATTACAAATAATCTTTATCATTTTTAAAATATAAGATTCTAAGACAAGATATAATAAACAAATTATAAATAAAATATAAAAAAGAAAATTCTACTTAATAATACACATATGCATCTGCCTATGATGACATGTAAATCTTCTAATATACACAAACATATTCTACAAAACATATAGCCTGAAAATTCCATCAATCAATCTATCCATTTAATATTTTAATTTTGTTAAATCTCAATTTTAATTAGCAAATCACATCACAGTTTAGGCCTAATTTTACCAAAAATTCAATTCCAAGTATTATATTATATCACAATTCATTTTTCTCAACTAATTATCTTTATCCCTTATTAGTACAATTGTGACTTTCCCCATATTTCTTTCTGGCACCAACCTGGAAGGTTACAATATATATATATATATATATATATATATATATATATATATATATATATATATATATATATATATATATATATATATATATATATATATATATATATATATATTTATTGTTTATAAATATTCCTTTCTTTATAATTTGTACAATAATTAATCACATCCATACTTTCTTCAAATTTCATAACATTCCTATTTCTAAAAAAATGGCAAAATAGTCTGGACTTAATTTCTCTGCTATTTATTATTCTGCTATGCTCCTTACCTTTTCTATCTTACTTTTCCCTGACTGATCTATGTATACATTCCTTACACATAATTTTATAAACTATTTCTATCTTATCTTTCATATCATTTCTCATTTTTACATTATTCACTATCATTTAATGATTTCTTTTGCTGCATCCTATATATATATATATATATATATATATATATGAATGACAATATATATATATATATATATATATATATATATATATATATATTGTCATTCATTTTTTCTTTTCTATCATTCAGATTTTTATATATTTCATTCAAATATGGAAAAAGTAATTCATTAAAAAAGTTAGAGAGTAATGCAAAAATAAAAAAATGATAGAAGTGATAATATAGGACCAGTTTATAAAATTATGCTAAGGGATGTATGATGGTATGTAGGTCAGTTAGAAAAATGTAACAGAGCAATAAATAGGTAAGATATTAAGTTAGAATCATTTTTCCATTTTGACACCAGAGTATGTTATGAAATGTGAAAAAATTATTGGTGTGACAAAATATTGTAAAAATTATAATGAAAGGAAAATTGTATTAACCAATGTATATACAAGAAAATAAAGAGAAACATATGAATTCTGTTCAATGTTCAATAAAGTTAGGAAGAAAATGGTTGTATATAAAATTTGGAAAGTATGAAAACATTTTTTAAGATTTGGATTTGTCAATATAGGGTACGCTAACATGATATGTAAACATCTTGAAATGGTTCACTTGTGAACGAAAATCGATTAGATGGAAGCAATTTTTTGATTTAAATATTTAGTTGTCTATTAAATTGAATATGTTTCATATTCAGTTCAGGAGTGTATATATATATATATATATATATATATATTTAGCTTTATGCTATGTATATATATATATATATATATATATATATATATATATACTTACAAGCATAAAGCTAATCTAGTCAACATAAAATCAAAACTATCCCAAATGCAAAATTAAAACAGACCAGCATAAAAATAATATTAAAACACAACCTAAGGTTTCACTGCTACAAGCAGACCTTTCAAATGTAAAGAACTACAAAAACTACACAATAAATATAATATTAAAAACTACCCACAAATCCATTCACTTCCCATCCACCCTTAATATTAAAAGAACTCTTAAATAAGTTATTTGCTTCAGAATAATAAATTTTCAATAATAAAGACTCTTTAATTAAACCTGATAGCTATCAGTCTGTATCTCATAAAGTAGCTGCTTTAAGGAATTATTGTCATAGAAATATTAAATTAAATAATTCTAGTGGGGTTGCTTTGTTTCAGAAATATCAATTTTATAAAGATTACTTGAGTGTTGGATACTCTGATAAATTTGTTAAAAGTATTTTATTTAATAGTAATATTTGTAAGGATGTACAGGTTAAAGAAAAATATGATTTTATTTTATTGCCATTTAAATTGTCTTCTTATAAAATTGTGTGTAGAAATAGTATATTGTTTGGAAATAAGAAAATCGCTTGGAAAAGGGGTGTTACATTGAATAATTTATTAACTCTTTGAACGCCTCCGACGAGGCTCCTCATTGACATCTGACATCACTCTAACTCAGCCAGTTTTTATACGAAAATATTCATTAAACACGTATTGAATTCGTTTTTAAAAGTTCTGTAAGATGGTGCCATCTTTCGATTTATTTTACAAGTAAAAAATAAAAAAAAACGCATTTAAACCTAAACAAAGAAGGAACATTATTTGTGATTGGTTCTTAGCATGCTCTCAGCCGAAAAAGACATTCTGATTGGCTGGAAAGAACAAAGAAACTGCCTGATCAAAGAAAATAAAGAAAAACGCTGAGATTTTCATTTCGAATACGATTTAAATTATTATTAAATGATATTTATGGAAATTAAAAATTATTTTCAGAGAGAATAATAAAAAAACAAAATTATTTTCGAAAAATATTGAAGATTTTAGTACAAATATTGAAGTTGTAGTAAAAAGAAATATTTACTTTTCTATAATGTAAAAGTCGATCTTTTTGTTTATATTATAGCTTTTATGTTGCCGAAATTGAATATTTTAGAATAAAAAAATAGCAATTTATTTTTGAAAGAACTTTCGTTCTCTTCACAACTTGAAAAATTAATGACATACTTTTTATAAACGTATCTGAGTTGAATTTAATATTATAGGTGAATATGTTTTAACAATAGGTTTTGTCTTCAGTTTGTGAGTTGGCCAATTACTAGCTTTGATTTTTACCTCATACAACCAATGATTTAATTAGCGGTTAAAAGGTTAAATAATACAAAAGAAGTTTTTGATAGAAAGACTATTTCTGGTGTAGTATATTTTATTCCTTGTTTATTTTGTAAGAAGGTTTACATAGGTCAGAGTAATTTGAGTTTAAATGAAAACATAAGGGTTCATAAAAGTAGAGTTAAAAATAAATATCTTAGTTCTGCTTTGTATGTCCATGAAAAAAAATACAGGCCACACTATTGATTTTGATGAAGCTAAGGTTGTCTTCTTTGAGAGAAATGAAATCAAAAAAAGAATTAAAGAGTCTTTATTATTGAACATTTATTATTCTGAAGCACTGAATCAATTAACTTGTTTAAGAGTTATTTTAATATTAAGGGTGGATGAAAAGTGAATGGATTTGTGGGTAGTTCTTTACACTTGAGAAGTCTGCTTTGTAGCAGTGAAACCTTATGTTTTGTTTTAATATTATTTTATGCTGGTCTGGTTTAATTTTGGATTTTGGGTAGTTTTGATATATATATATATATATATATATATATATATATATATATATATATATATATATATATATATATATATATATATATATATATGTGTGTGTGTGTGTGTGTGTGTGTGAGCACATGTGTCTGTGCATGCATGTATGTGCATGGGTGTGTGATGTATTCAGAAGCATAAATATAATAATTATATAACTTACTTTATAAATTGCCTCAGTTTTTAGCGTATCTGTCAGCTGAATCCTTTTATAAGCCTAAGATATACATTCAATCATTGGGATTTTTTATAACAAATAAATAATAAGTAACTATAGCTTCTAGCTTGTCTGGTAATCTCAATTATCATTGCCAATTTAAATAGATACAATAATAACATTACAATATTAAAAATAATTTATCTTTTTCTGACATTAATATGGCATTTCCATAGAATATAAAAACAAAGAAAACACTTTTTAGACTTATTATTCATTGACATATAATCTGAGTTATTTATTATATATATATATATATATAAATAACAAAAAGATTATATATATATATATATATATATATATATATATAATCTTTTTGACATTCTGTCATATGTATAACATTTAAAAGAAATATAAGTTTATTATGACTTTAAAAGTCAATTTATTTATGTATTTTTAAAGCACTTCAAAATGAGGTAACCCAATGGTTATATCTTCACAGAATACCAGATTTGTCTTTAAACACCTATAATTATTTGCCATTCCCAACATGCTAAACCATATTGCTGATGGAACAAGGATGATCCCCAATATGTACCCCATTGCACTAGTCTTTTTTATAAAGAGACACAAGCTAACATCAGACCTTTCTAATATAAGCTTATATTGATGACTATTTTTCTTATTAAGATCATGGATTCAGATCTGAAGAAACAAATTCAGGAGAAGAATTTACCACCAATCTATTCTCCCAAATTTGTTCATAAAAAGTCCTCAGCCATTGATAAAGTGGCTCAGGTCAGAGTGTTAGTGGACTACATCAGATTCCACTGAAAATCAAGACCCATCATGGTCCATCTAGACACAGTGTCAGCTTGTGACATCATCCAGATGAACCAATTTCTGGACAATTTGGCTTAATATGGCATTCAAATATTTATCCTTCAGATTTTTAGTAACCTGATGAGGAACTGAGAGAACTTTGTCACATTAAATAGGAGATTGTCTCCTGGCTTTCTATCCTCAATCTCCATTCCCCAAGTTGTAATCTATTCGTGCCCTGTGCTTCATAGCATATATAAAGCCCCTCTCAGTGCAAATTGAAATACATATGCTGGGTGTGTTTGTACCTAAACTGCATAAAAACAAAATGCTTTTATTTATGGATGATATACTATTCATTCTCTCCTCCTGGAGACATCTGAACCAGTTATATTGAATCTTGAATGAATACTCTGCCACCTTTGGCTTTAAATTCAACATATAAAAGTCAGTAGTCTGGAAACTCATCTCTGGGCAAATGATTCCCTCCATATTCACACCCCAGAAATTACTGGGATTTTACATCTCCCAAATTCATGTCAAACATAACCACACAAATACAGAATGACATCATTGTCTTCCAGAAAAATATAGTCAAATATCTCTCTAAAGTCTACATATCTCTCTCTCTCTATCTCTCTCTCTCTCTCTCTCTCTCTCTCTCTCTCTCTCTCTCTCTCTCTCTCTCTCTCTCTCTCTCTCTCTCTCTCTCTCTCTCTCTCTCTCTCTCTCTCTCTCTCTCTCTCTCTCTCTCTCTCTCTCTCTGTAAAGAAATCTGGACCTCCTAAACATGAAAATCTTATCCAAAAATAATTACTCCTTACCCATTATTAAAATAAACAATACCTTCATCAAAAATTAATTCATTATGGTCTAGACTATTCTGGGGGGGGGTTAAGATTGGTTGTGATTGGCATAGTGAGGAGACACTGGCCCCACAAATATGGTCAACTCTCCCTCCACTTCATACATGTTCTACTTCTTCAAAGAGCATTTAACTTAGTTCATTCCATTAAACCCACCTTCAGCTATGAAGTGGTGATAGGAGGTATTCCTGCTATGGACCATCCACTGCCTCAAAAATGAATGGTTAAATAGCCTTACTACTGACATAAGTAAACTCATTACATTGAACAAAGTAGTTTTTGACAATAAATTCATACCCTGGAAAGTGTACAACTGCTCATTCATGACATCATGTTGTCTCACAGCTTCTTATACTGACCCATAAGAGACTAATTACAGGATATAAATTTTTGATGATGGGGGCAAAAATTCTTGGATTTTGTCATCAAACTAAATTTAGATATAATTTCAACAAATCATTTCCTGAATCTCAAAGGTGGAATCCACAAAATCGACTCCATATGTCCTCTGTATGATAAATCAGAGGAATTGATGAATTACTTAATACAATCTTGCCCTGGATTACTCAAATTAAAGGAGGTTATTAATGTGGAAGTTATGATCAACTATGACCTAATTAAGTCAGTCATGATATGTATGGAACATAAACATTTGGTTGTCATACATACAATAGGGGGCAACCACTGAAGAATTGTCTTTTCTTCTTGAGAACTAAAAACTGATTCAATGTTATTATTAATTTGCTCAAGATTAAAATATAGCATGAGTGATATGAATCCAAAATAATACTTAATGACACTTTATCTTTCTTTAAATTCCAGCATATGGTTGACTCCTTCCTTAAGAATTTTAGGCCTTCTCAGAAGCAATAGAATCTACCCCCCCACTTTGTTCTTTTCCTTTCATTCACACAGCATACACCATGTAACCTTACCTCCAACCATACTCTCGTCCATGGCCAGAAGTCACACCATCCTTAAAATAAAACATTAAGACATCAATGATTTATCCCTATTCTACACACATCATACTGGCCTTAACAACAATCTCAGTGACTGTATTTAAAATACCAACTGAAGAGATACCACTTTGAACTCTTGTATCATCTAGAGAGATTAATCCCCTGAACTTTCACTTGATTCATCCATCCTTGTAAAAAATCATGCTGTATAACCTGGCATCTACAATACTGATGGCTATTTTATTATGATATTATATACAATGCTTAATTTTAGAGAAATCAGTCTAAAAACATCATTATAATTCAACCCTATGTACACCTTCTTTTTTAAATAAAATGTATTTTAGAAACTAAAATGGGTATATCTTTGTTTATTTTAAAGAAAAAGAGTGAAATTAAAATTAATCATTTTCAAAATATATGTGTCAGTAAAAAAACCTAATGGTTGTGTTGGAAATGAAATGATTGATAGATTAATTGAAAAACATTATTGTCTGCTGTGAAAAACTTCCTCCAGATGCGTATTTTTATATGGCTGATAAACTAGCATATGCGAAAATGAATTGCATTAGTTTACATTCAAATTTATAAGTGTTGGATAAAATATAATTTGGAGTTCTTGAATTATTTTTTTGTGAAAATGTAGTTTTTATAATGCATTTTTAATATTCAATGATGTCTAACTGTATTTGAAAATTGTGGATGTTTTTTGCAGAAGTTCTAACAAAATAGATAATTAAAGAAATTTGAGTTGAATATATATATATATTAGACTATTTCCATTATCTCATAATAGATAATTAAAGAAATTTGAGTTGAATATATATATATATTAGACTATTTCCATTATCTCATAATATATATTGAATGTTTTCAGAAAATTAAATTTTATTTCTATATTCCAAATACATTCAACTGTTAGTAATAACAAACCCTTTAGTATTTGTACAACAATTTGAAGGACATTATTCTCCTCTTTTATCCAGATGTTACTGTCCTGATCAGTAACCACACAAGCATCAGAATCGAACCAAACCTTGATATTATTGAATATTAAGATACTCCTCTTACTAAATGTGCAGCAGTCAGTAGAAATTTCATGCTTATCTAAAAGGAATTCGTGATTTCTTCATGTTTTTCTGTATATAGCAACATTAAGTTGATTTTATGGAGGTATTTGTCATTGTCATATGAACAGCTTATTGACTTTTTTAACCTTTTCTATTCTATGCATTGTGTGTATTTTTGCAATTGAACATGTATTCAATGGTATATACATTGTCTGTTCCACTAGGCATTTTTCTCTTTTCTAATGATCAATTTGGTCTTGAAAACAGTTTTCAATAGGGTGACTGGTCTCGCCACTATGTTGATGCAGTTTTTTCAGCATTTTATGTTTAGGCTTTGTAAGTGTTAGAATCCTTTGTAATGTGGTATGGTTCCAAAAAGTGTTCTGATGATATACTGATTGCAGATTTTCCTTAACTGGTTAATTATTATTGGTATATATATATATATATATATATATATATATATATAACAATATATAATATATACAGATATATATATATCCTACAGTAACAATAACTGCTATTTCTTTTGATGTTTTTTGTCTATTCAAGATTATCTTAACAACAACTGATGGATAATCATTTTAAAGACAAAATACTATATAAATCTTTTCTTTTTTTCAAATCATTAGTTTCTGAACAAACTTCTTCTACACTTTTCCATAGTGATAGTAAAATGCCATGTTTTGAGTTACTGATGTGATCGGATGTATATGTTAAATATTTTAAAGTATGTGTGGGTTTTCTGTAAATGGTCGTTTTAATATTACCATGAGGATGTCTTCTCATAAGAATATGTATGACTGTGAATTTTTGTTGTTGCTATTATTGTATTCCGAATTTAATTGAATGGGATAGTTTGTTAAGATGATTGCAGAATGTTTCAATTAGAGATCCATTGTGTGACCATAAACAAATGTATCATCAACACACGGAATGTAAACTTTAGATGGATATGGAGTAAATTTTATGTCTGTGATTTCAATTACTTCCATATAAATACTAATATTAACGAATGTCAATGATTAACTAATAGACATTTTCGGACTTTGTTGGAAGAATATTTTATTAAATTGAAGGTGTCTTGTTGCTATGCAGAATGTTAATTATTCCATTATACTATCAATATAAATTGATGTTCTGGATTATAAAATATTATCATCATTTAATCTCTTTTTACAATAGACAATTTACATTGCACATTTGTGAAACTTCATTCCATATCGATGCTTACTCTTATATCACTTCTTTAAATTTGATATTTAAATTATTTAAAATTATAATACCAAATACTATTGTGGTGGCAGTGTATAAATTACAAATATCTGCATACATTTTATCTATCACATCATGGATTGAAATAATGGTTTTGTTCATTAACTTGTAACTCATGGATTGAAATAATGGTTTTGTTCATTAACTTGTAACTCAAAAAATTTATAACCAAAAGTTTTACAATAACCTTTATATAATATAATATAAAAATAGCTATTAATTATTTAAAAAAAAATAAAAATGAATCAAATTTTGTTAACAATTTTATATATTTTTAAATCTTACCCCTCCTATTACTTTGATGAAATTTGAAGGATACTTTTTGTCTATAGATGTAGTGAGTTCCTCCCAGTTGATTAACCAAACAGTACTTGTAGCATCAAAGTGAGATTTATATTTGCTAATATATATATATATATATATATATATATATATATATATATATATATATATATATATATATATATATATATATATATATATATATATATATATATATATATTATTAAAAATGCCTATTGGAAATTGAAAATTAATATCCTATGCTATAGCCAGCATTGGCATATTCCACCATCTTAAGAAGCAATATATATTGCTACTTAAAATGGCGGAATACGCTGAAGCTGGTTATAGCAAAGGATATTAATCTTCAATTTTATATAGGCATTTCTTTAAATTTTGTAGTTTTATTCTTGTGGATTGTTTTATCATATATATATATATGTGTGTGTAAAAACAAAAAAAAAAGACTTATAAATCCAATAAATAATATAATATTTCAACCAGAGGACTGGTTTTCATCAGAAAGAAAAAATACACAGTAAAATGGCGATAATCAAAAATTACAGATTTGGTAAAAGATTTAAAATTTTAACAAAACCCCCCTGATTGGTCACAAAATCTAACACAGAATATCTACCCAATCAATGACAAAATTCAAACAAAAAAATAAAAAATAAATAAAAACTACATTCCCTCCTAATCAAGCTTAAATTCTATTTAAATTAAAATAAATATAAAAATAAAAAATCCAAAATTAAAAATTAAAATATACATATGTGCGTACATAGAAAAATTAGACTATGCTCACATACAAAAAATAGCTGTGCTCACAATAATATTCCTAAAAACTAAAATACTTATACATTTTAATCAAAAATTATAATTAGTGCAAAGTACAATAATTTATAATAACTAATTATTTATCTATAAACCAATTAAACACAGACATTAAACATCCATATAACCAATCTTTACATAAAAAACCTCATATAAGAAAATTTTCACATAAAAAACTCACATATAGAAATCATTTAGGAGACCAGGTAACCCAGAGATGTAATAGTTCCAGTGTTCAAATTGAATCCATGTGGTTCTAAGGTCTTGAATTTAAAAATAAAAAAAACTCTCCTTTTGTTTCCTCTCCCTTGTAGAAGAAAAACCTTCCTGAAGAATCACTACTTTCAAATCAACAATTGAATGATCCGGTAAGTTAAAATGTTTTGAAACCGGTCTATCTTTATTCTTATGCAAAATGTCAAATGTATGATTAGTCATTCTGACATGTAAACTATTCGCTGACTCACCTATAACCAGTATATAGGTGAGTCAGAAAATGGTTTACATGTCAGAATGACTAATCATAGATTTGACATTTTGCATAAGAATAAAGATAGACCGGTTTCAAAACATTTTAACTTACCGGATCATTCAATTGATGATTTGAAAGTAGTGATTCTTCAGGAAGGTTTTTCTTCTACAAGGGAGAGGAAACAAAAGGAGGGTTTTTTATTTTTAAATTCAAGACTTTAGAACCACATGGATTGAATTTGAACACTGGAACTATTACATCTCTGTGTTACCTGGTCTCCTAAATGATTTCCATATGTGAGTTTTTTATGTGAAAATTTTCTTATATGAGGTTTTTTATGTAAAGATTGGTTATATGGATGTTTAATATCTGTGTTTAATTGGTTTATAGATAAATAATTAGTTATTATAAATTATTGTACTTTGCACTAATTATAATTTTTGATTAAAATGTATAAGTATTTTAGTTTTTAGGAATATTATTGTGAGCACAGCTATTTTTTGTATGTGAGCATAGTCTAATTTTTCTATGTATGCACATATGTATATTTTAATTTTTAATTTTGGATTTTTTATTTTTATATTTATTTTAATTTAAATAGAATTTAAGCTTGATTAGGAGAGAATGTAGTTTTTATTTATTTATTTTTTTTTGTTTGAATTTTGTCATTGATTGGGTAGATATTCTGTGTTAGATTTTGTGACCAATCAGGGGGGTTTTGTTAAAATTTTTAATCTTTTATCAAATCTGTAATTTTTGATTATCACCATTTTACTGTGTATTTTATCTTTCTGATGAAAACCAGTCCCCTGGTTGAAATATTATATTATTTATTGGATTTATAAGTCTTTTTTTTTATATATATGTATTTTCTTTTGTTAGTTTGTTTTTATATTATATATATATATATATATATATATATATATATATATATATATATTATATATATATATATATATATATATATATATATATATATATATGGTAATAGTATGTATACTGAACCCCACAATTTGATGGCTCTGTTTTATTCCAATGCATATTAATACACCGATTCACGAGCCTTCAGTTTCTTTACAGAATACTACAGTAAAAAAAATTTTTTTCACTTTCTATACATAAAACTGGTATGAATTTTTTTCATTTTTAATCAACAAACACTTTGTTTTTTTTATGGTGTATAGGGGGTGGTTTGCTTTTAAATTATCAATTTTTTTTAGCTTTTTTTTTTTTTGATTTTGAATTATCGGTTTCTTTATATAATACTACAGTAAAAAAATTTTTTACCCCTTTCTATACATAAAACTTTTAGAGTTTTTCTTTACCTTATTAATAAAAAAAAACACTTTGTTTTTAGATGGTAGAGGGCATTGGTTTGCTTTTAAATTAAAACCTTTTTTTTTGGATTTTGAGCTTATTTTTTAAAGCCTTAAGCTATTCAGTATTAATTAATAAACCAACAGTTGGTTTTTAGAGGATGGAGGGGGATTGGTTTAAATTTTAATTCTCATCTTTTAATATGTTTTGCCAATGTACTGGAAACTTTGAATCTTAATTTTAAATGTTTTCGAATATATAATACATATAAAGAGATAGATTAACAAAATATACGAATTATTGGAGGGCGGGGGGTTGGTTTGATTTTAAATTATCATTTTTTTGTTTATAGATTTTATATTGATTTTGATCATTTTTTGGAAAGCCTTCTTAATCAATTCATTTTTAATAAACCAACACTTGGTTTTTTAGAGGGTGGAGAAGGGTTGGTTTGATTTTTAATTATTGTCTTTTATTTTTTTATTATGAGATATTTCTTTTTTAAATATTTACATGACCAAAACCTTTATATGACAGTGACAAGTTTTTCCTTTATTTTTTGCCTTTTTTAAAAGCCTTAAACATATTGTTTGTTTATAAAAAAAGGTTGTTGAGTTATGGTTTGTTTGACTCCAATAGGAGATGAACCTCAAAGCTGTAAGTAATGGCATTTTGTAGCTTTCCAACCAACTTCCCTTACATAGACCCCCAGATGCACTTGCAGCAGTGGGAATGGAATTCCTCAGATCTTATAGTTGACTAAAACTGTACTTCTCCTGAAAATGCATAGCTTTACATCTGGCAGCATGTTAACTTTCTGAAAAAAGACAACAGTGTCAATTTATGTGGCTGGAAATTATCTTCCCTTCAACCAATTTTGATTATTTGCTGCCACAATTTTACTGTTTTCACATGGATGCATGCATAAACATGCAATTGCATGTGAATTTGGCAGAACTCTGCTGAAAACCCTAACCTTTGCAGTCTATGTGCAGTTCAATATCATAGGGAAAAATGCATGACAGCCTGACAAAATTTTTCCACAATTAATTTTTTGATAGTTTTGTATCCTTGAAATATGGCCTCCATCAAATCAGACCATAGCAAGAGTTGAATTGTGCTCAATTGAGGAATACTGTTGTAAGTCAATGGGTGTAGTATTTTGTTATGTAATCGTGGGACACATCACCATCTAGGCAACCTGTCACAGCTACAACCAACACTGTTGTAGTATTAGTCATGTCAGGCAGCTAAAATGGGATATTTATGTGCATTGTGGGAAAAACAACACCAATAAGCAGTTGGGTTAAGAGTACATGTTTGGGCTCGATGTTTATCAAGCCCTACTTAAATAGACAATTATATAAAAATATATATTTTAATTAGTAATAATTAAATAATAACTATTCAATATTAAATAGGTATATTTTGTCAATGGTGTGTTATCATAATTGATAAATTATCTTATAAAAATAATTAAATATCATCTATAAATCTTGTGAGAGTGACAAAAAATTGTGATGTTGAAGTGTTATACCAAGTCTTCTTACAGATTGTGTATGAGACTTTTATATGCAGTCTTTCAGATTAACTAATTTTAATAGTATCGTTATACTAATTTATTGATGTTATAATTAAATTACAAGCTGAGAAATATTTATTATTTATTATTTTTAAACAATAGTCAATCATTTTCTTAAAATTATAATTATTGTAAATTAATCTTTATAATTAATTCTCAAGCATGTAGGTATTGCAGTTTATATAGGTTTAAACAGTTTAATTGTTATCTCTTATGTTTAGATATGGATATTTATTGATTGTATTTTAATATATACACAAACAATGATTCAATTGGTTTGTTAATTTGGACAAGGATTCTCTTTTATGAAAGTTTATAAATAGGATAGCATAGAACAACTAAATAATCCACCATTAACAAGGATAATTAAATTGAAAAGTTACAACATCTGACAATAATGTAATGGACAAATAAGGAGAAGCAGGAAATTATTAAAAAAGTAAAATTGTATTTGAATTTAATTAAAAATGAAATTGAATTTTATTTTGTAACTAATGGAGTAGGAACTCCTTATGCCTACATACATAAAGCACAACACAGCTGTCAATCAATAATTGTAAAGAGTTCACATTTAAAACTAGTAGGCATGTTAGAAAAAAAAGCACCAAAATGGACTTCAATTATGAAAAATTTAAGAAGTTTGTAAGTATGAAATGTTAGACTTTTTATAACTGTTTTAATTATTATATTTTCTGTGTGCATTATAAAAATAATTATGACTTATTTGGGTTGGCAAGAAGAATTTTTTTTTTTTTTACTTTCAATCAGAATGGATTTAAAATAAGCAGAACTCTAATATGAAATATTTAATGTCTTTTATTGTTGTTTTTGAATTTATGAGGTTCTAGCAACATGTATACACTAATACGAAACATTATATTGAATTTATCTACAACTATTGCAATTTTATTATGCTAAATTAATTCCATTACATGGAACAAAGATTAAATAAGTGGTTTATTGCATTAAATAAAAGTGCAGTAATAAATTATAACTAAGTAATAAAATAATTAAAATGTATTTACTAATTTATAAAAGTTAATAAAATATTAATTAAGACTTTTATCAAGAAGTATTCTTAGCTTTTCCCAAACCTACATTTGGGTAAAGCTAATATGCCATCATGCAAATTAAGGAGAATTTTTATCTTTATTAAACTAAGTTGAGAATCTCTTTAAAAGTGACTCAAATCTCAACATAAATTTTGATATATTAATTGTGATAATCATATTGTGGATTGAAATTCTGATGAGTGATTTAATACATATTGCCATAACAAAATAAAGTATATGAAAAATACATATGTGATGAAAACACATATAAATTTTTATTCTTCAACTTGTTTTAAATTTCTGGAATAACAAAGTGCTGAAGTTAACAGATTAAACTATATTTGTTAATAGATTCAGCAACATAATAGAATTACAATTTCAATTGATAACAAAATAAAAAATATCATCCATGTGTGAAACAACAACTATGAAGTATATAATGCTGCAGATTTGAAATAGGGTTGACTAAGATTTCATTCTCTTAGTTTCGCAAGAAGAAATGTGAAAATAAAAGTTTATATAGTGTTTTTTATTATCATTAGCACTTTATGTTTTGTCTTATAATATTGTAATATTATTATTATTATTATTATTATTATTATTATTATTATTATTATTATTATTATTATTATTATTATTATTATTATTATTATTATTATTATTATTATTATTATTATTATTATTATTATTATTATTATTATTATTATTATTATTATTATTATTATTATTATTATTATTATTATATTACTACTACTACTACTACTACTACTACTACTACTACCACTACTACTACCACTACTACTACTACTACTACTACTACTACTATTATTATTATTATTATTATTATTATTATTATTATTATTATTCGCATTTCTCTAAATATAACAATTATATTGATGATGAGGTTAATGTGGGAAATGGTTTGGGACACTCTTTTTCAACGTCTGGTAAAAAAGGTAGACTATCTGTGGAAAGGGGGTTTGGTATTTCTAAAATTCATAATAATAATATTAATATTATTAATACAAAATGTAATACATATTTTGTTTCTAATATGCCAGTGCGTCTTAATTCATATAATATTAAGGTATTTCTTGAAAAACGTTTAAGAACTAGGATCATGTGTTATGAAATTAATATGTATAACTCGAAATCTTCTTGCTTTTATATATCTGCTCCTGCTCAAAAACTTAATGATTTAATCTCTTCCAATTTGTGGCATTGTGGTGCTTCCATTCCTTTTTTTATGGAACTTTGGCTAATTCTTTAAAACTTTAGTGGTATTTATTTATTTTCTTTGATTTCTTATTTTCTTTATTTTCTTTTATTTCTTATTTTCTTTATTCACTATACTTACTTACATTTTTCTTTACTTGATTTCATTTATTTATTTGTTTTGATTTATTTTTAATTTAATATGGTAGGGCTTTCTTGTTTTTATATGAATGTTAGAGGAATGAGAACTAAGTGTGTGGAAATTAAACAATTCTTTGAAACAGAGCATTATGATTTGATATTTTTTACAGAGACTTGGTTAAATCAACAATTTTCCGATTGTTCTTTTCTTGATAATAGGTATATTATTTTATGTACGGATAGATCTTTAGAATATGCAGCTAGAGGAGGTGGTACTCTTATTGCTATCAACAAAAATGTTTTATATAAGGATCTATGTTTAACTTCTGTATGTGAATCTATATGGTGTGAAGTTTATATGGAGCATCATTTTAAATGTATATTGGGAAATATTTATTTTAAACCTAATATCTCACTTTTAGAGCTTGATTACTTCTTGACAGCACTTGAAGATTTTTTGATTAGATATAATAATATTATAATTGTTGGTGATTTGAATATGCCTGATTTATTTAAAGGTAAGATTATTACGCATTACTCTTTATTATCTCAGAAAGCTTTAAGAATGCTTAGATTTTGCAAATTTTTTGGGCTTCAACAATATAACCCTGTTGTTAATAATTTCGTACATTAGATTGTTTTCTTTGTAATGTACCAATAGTTAGTAATTTCCATTTTGTCTGTTTCTTTTCCAATTGATGTTCATCATCCACCTATCGAATTATATATTAAGATGTGTTATTCTAAAATTACTTGTTCTAATGTTGTGAAAAGGGATTATGGGAGGGGTAATTATGTTGATCTTTGTAGAAAATTTTCTGAAGTTGATTGGAATAATATGTACTCAATTAATGATGTGAATTTTTGCTTGGATTTTATTGATGTATATATTCCTAATAAATTGTCATTTAACAAAGGTTATCCTCCTTGGTTTACGTATACTCTTATTAAGATTATTAAAAGGAAGTCTTACCATCATAGACTCTATTTTAAGACACAGAATAGAATTTATTATAATAACTTTATCAATTTTAGAAGATTGGCTAAATATATCCATAAACAAGATTTACAAGAGTATATAAAAAATTGAAATTAATATTTTTTCTAATCCTAGAGAATACTGGAATTTTGTTAATAATTCAGACTTGGGTAAGAAAAAGGTTCAAATGACTCATGGTTCTGCATTAAATGCAGATGATTTTTCTAAACATTTTGCAGAGTTATACTTTTCACAACATGGGATTGATTCTAAAATCACATTTCCTGGCAATTTGTCTAGTGCTAAATGTACAATTGATCATATCTCTTGTGAAGATGTTATTGTAGCTATTAGGAAGCTTAAGACTCACTCTAGTTTAGGATGTGATAATATTCCTTCTTTTATTTATAAGGAGCTAGCCGAATTTATTGCAGTACCTCTTGCCTTTGTTTTTAATCTGTCTCTTAATTCTTGTACTTTTCCTAGTGTTTTGAAATGTGCTAAAATGGTTCCAATCTTCAAAAATGGTGATATTGTGTTTTTAATTATAGACCAATATCTGTTCTGCATACCATTGCACAAATTTTTGAGAGATGTATTTATAATAACATTATTTCAGATGTGGGTAAAATAATTTCTTCTTCTCAACATGGTTTTACTCCTAATAGATCAATTGATAGTAATCTACTGACAATTAATGATCATATAGCTCATGCTATGGAAGATTGTCAAAGACTAGATGTTATTTATTTTGATTTGTCAAAAGCCTTTGATAAAGTTGATCACAGTATCTTACTTCATAAATTACATAAAAAAGGTTTCTCTAATAAACTTGTATATTGGTTTCAATCATTTCTATGTAGTCGTACAGCATATATTAAATTCAATAATAAAGTTTCATTTAATTTTGAATGCAATTTAGGTGTTCCACAGGGTAGGATTTTAGCACCCATGCTGTTTAATGTTTATGTTAATGATCTTAATGATTGCTTGAGATATTCTTTTCTGTTAAGCTATGCTGACGACTGTAAGATTTTTAGAAGAATTGTATCAGTGAATGATTGTGTTCTCCTTCAGAAGGATATTGATAACTTTAGTGCTTGTTGTGAGTCAAATAATATGACAGTTAATTTTGATAAATGTTCCTTTATTTCTTATTCCAAAAAATTTGAAGTTTTACAGTTTTGTTATTATATCAATTCTGATAAAATTATTTCAGTTAAATGCCAAAAAGATCTTGGAATTATGTTTTCTTGTAATGGATATTTTATTCCTCATCTTGAAATGATTGTTGGTAAGGCTTTTAAGGTTATGGGTGCCATTCTTAGACATGGTTATCAGTTCAGTAATGATACTAAACGGAAATTATTTTTTTCATTGGTTCTTCCTATTATTGAATATGTTTCAATAATTTGGAACCCTAGTTCTTTGCAAGGATGTAACTTGTTGCAGTCTATTTCAAAGAAGTTTTTCAAATATGTTTCTTGGGAGGGTAAAATGATTCATCTTTCATCTAGACGAAAATATAGGGATTTGAAATATTTTTATAAAATTGTTAATAAACAGGTTATTTTATCAGATATAGTTTCAACTATCTCAATTAGGTCTTTGAGTTATGATACTAGATATACTTGTGTATATCAGATTCAAACATGTCATTCTAATATTCTTAAACTTTCTCCTTTATTTAGGTTACCCTCTTTATATAATCAAATTGGGAGTAACCTTACTCTGTGTGATATTGATTATAAGAAATTTTGTAATCTTGTTAAACTGACATGTTATGTTTGATTTTGTCTTTTAAATTTCACTTTATTATGTATACATTGATATTTTCATTCTCTGTTATATGTTTTATTTTCACTTTTATTGTGTGTGCAAACTGTAATTGGCTTTATGCTGTTGTTTAGCACTTAAATAAATAAATTGAATTGAATTATTATGTGTTTCAAAGGTAACTTTATTCAAAAATAAGTGATTGCATTGGTTGTTGATTATACATAGTGTTATACATAGGTTTACACAGTTATTATATAACAGTCAGTATGCTTGACTAGAGTCTCTTTGCACTTCAGATTTTCCTGGGTTTGCCTTTGCCTTTTTTATTTTATCATTTATTATAAAGTGGCCTGAATTTTAAAAAGAGACCATGTTGCTGTAAAGATATCAGGTGGTGCAATAATGCTGTCTCTTTCCCTTATTTTTTGCAATTTGTTTTTATAGGTGTTAGGGTGCCTTCTCATTTTGTTCCCCAGTGAAAAGTGCATCTGGTACATCAGAATACATATAGGCTGAAAGTGGATGCCCTTATGGTTGGTATTCCATTATTTTTGAATGTATGTAGTGTGTAATCTCTTGTAGTACCATTTTTTCTATATCTGCCAACCATTATCTGTCTTACTTATTCAAGTCCTGAACAGTTATGTATGAAATGGTCCTGTGTTTCCTCATCCTGTGACACAGCATACACAAGTGTAATGCTTTCAAATTGACTTTAATTATGAAATCGTAAAATTTTGGTTCCAGGTACCATTTCATAAATTCTTTAAGTAATTGGCTATTATCAAATTCCTAGTTCAGATATTTGGTTATTCTCAGATTGTTTTTGTATTAAGAAATCATGTATTTGCCAATTTGTATATTTTATTGGACTTTTAAATGTTACTTTGTTTTTGATGGCCTCAATTCTTTCAAACAATGTAAAGCAATAATTGTTTGTAGGTGGTGGGCGATCTGTGGGTGTGATATTCGATATTGGTTCAATATCTGGAAACCTTTTGACTATGATGATTAGCAGATTTATTGTTTTTTGAGTCTGAAACACAGATATTGAGTGAAGTCCGAGACCATTCCAATTTGTTGGTTGGTTAAGAAGCTTTACCGAAATGGCAACTACTTTCCTCTTCCATAATAGTTTGTTAAAAAAGAGTTAATTGAGGCTATAAATGGTTTTGTGAAACTGATTATTGGTAAATAGTAGCTTATTTTTGACATTATGAGTTGATTTAATAGTGATACTTTTGCATATAATGATAGATATGATCTGGATAACGATTCTGTGATTCTTTCTGCATCCACTTTGAGTTTGTTTTGTATTGTTGTTCTCATTTGATTCATTCCCATTTGATTCATGGGAAACTAGAAAACTTCTGGGCTTTCCTTGATAAATTTGTTTGTTTATTTTCCCTGTAAAAATTTTCCAAGCAGCTGACTTATTGATATTGATTTTAAGTTTGAATTTTTTGTATATTCTTCTATGATGTTTTGTAGTGCTTTTAGTTGCTTTTTGATGTTAAGAATAGTGTGATATTGTCCATATAAGCTACACAAGGAATGCATCTACTGGTATTTGGTATTAACACTCCCTGTATTTTTTTTTCAATTTCTTCCAATAAAGGGGTTATGTAGAATGTAAACAGTAGTGTACTCAATGTTAACCCTTGTGGTATTGATTGAGTGGGATAGAATGATGATGAGGATTATACATTAAGTGTGATACTCTGTTTAAAAGTAGTTTGGCTATTGTGTATAATATTAATCGTGGTATTTGTGTTTCCTTTAATTGGTTTAGTAAGATTTTTATTGGTACTGAGTCAAAAGCACTTTCAAAATCTGGTTGTACTACAATTGGAGCATATTTCTTCTTTTTAATAAGTGAATTAATTATAGTTTAACGATTAATGCTGCCTGACCTGTTGATGAGTCTTTCTTTGCATATCGATGTTGTGATAGTTTTGTCAGTATAAATGGTTCAATTTTCACCTTTATTACTTTTTCTAACAGTTTGATTTTTAAAGGCTCCATTGAGATAGGTCTTAAGTTGGTGATTTTTGTAATATATTTTTGATTTTTTATAAATGGTACCATTGATATCTTGTATAATTCCTGTATGCTACAATTTTTTGTGATATTTGATTTGCCAATTGACACAGGTATGTATTTGTAATTTGGCTAAGATGTTCAAGTATGAACTGTGGAATGACTGGAAGTTCTGGATGATTATGTGGCAGAAATTGATTCTAGGACTACTTTAAAATCCTCAATTTTAAATGGCATCTCATCTTCAGTTGTTCCAAAATAATCTTCTGGAGGTGTGAGTTGTTCATGCTTAGTTAGCTTTGCTTTGAAATGGTTATATATATGTGCAATGATGGTAAATCCTGCTGTCATTTTATTTTCCGATTTCAACACCATGTGGACTTTGTTTATGGATGGATATTCCAAAGCCCACCTAATGTATCTGCGTGTCCAAGTGTGCAGCTGTTCTAGGCATTTTTTTATATTTTTATGCTTACATATTGTTTTAATTTATTGCAAGTCTGTTTATAGAACTGGGTGAGTTTTATTATGTTTGTTTGATTATGTTGAACCGATTTGGACAGACTGATTCTTTTATGTATTTCATCTGCTAATGTGATTAGTCTGGAGGAAGGGATTGATTTTTGTGTTATATCATTTATATTAAATGAAAGCATGTGAGTGTAAGATATGTATCTGGATATCGGGTCTAATTCAAGCTGATTTATTTTATTTATCATTGTATTAAATTTCTGAAAAGAAAGACTCCGCAGTGTTATCGGGCAGTAGAATTCTGATCGTTTTTTGCAAATTAATTATTGTGCTGCGGTGTGTGTATTTATGTTTGGCGTTATTATCTGTGCTGCATGATCACAAAAAGGGGTTGGCTTAAACCCTCTAACGTAAACATATAGTGTGGCTTCTTCATGGGTTATGTATGTGGGGATATTCTCCAGTACTATTAGTTTATTCAATTTAATTTTAAATTCAAAGCTATTGTTTAGTACGGGAATTGATGTTTCTTTAATGTATTTTTTTTCTGGAAGAAAACAACTTTTCCAAAAGGATTTATCATTTTTAGAAATCTTCAATGTTGTAGCCAAAATACTATTTTTTTAAAAAATTACGAGATATTTTTTATACTTATTCTCATCGACTGTTATTGTGCGAAATTACTCGTCTTAATTCAGTTTCTAAATTGTTCTCTTTGCGCATTTTCATAAAACTGGACTGCCACATATCTGCTATTTGGATGGTGACCTATGCATTGTACTGATTCAAGCATATTATTTTCATGCAGTGTTTCTATTGGAAGGGATTTGGCGAAACTGTATAGGGTGCAAAGACTATCTGTTACAGTGAGTACCATTGATTTATTGGTAAAGAAACATTTAAACATCAGGAAAAGTGATGGAGGTATTGTTTTGTTAAATTTCTCTCCAATGTGTTCTAGCATTTCATCAGTCCATTCAATATGAGGGGGGATCATTTTTATTTTTATCCATAAGATTCAAGTTTTCCAATCATCTGCTGTTGTTTATTATTATTATTATTATTATTATTATTATTATTATTATTATTATTATTATTATTATTATTATTATTATTATTATTATTATTATTATTATTATTATTATTATTATTATTATTATTATTATTATTATTATTATTATTATTATTATTATTATTATTATTATTATTAGTAGTAGTAGTAGTAGTAGTAGTAGTAGTAGTAGTAGTAGTAGTAGTAGTAGTAGTAGTAGTAGTAGTAGTAGTAGTAGTAGTAGTAGTAGTAGTTGTAGTAGTAGTAGTAGTAGTAGTAGTAGTAGTAGTAGTAGTAGTAGTAGTAGTAGTAGTAGTAGTAGTAGTAGTAGTAGTAGTAGTAGTAGTAGTAGTAGTAGTATCATTAACACTCTTATGTTTTATCTTATAATATTGTATGCATTCTTATGACTGTTATAAAAACAGCTTCTGTAAAAATAAAAAATGTGATAAATGTAAAATTATTCAAATATAAATATATAAAAATATAAAGGAATCTTATTTGTTTAAATTTCGTTCATATTCAAAATACAAACACAGGTAAAAAACTATTACCCTTTATTCTTAATAGTTTTTTTTTTTTTACTAGAATAAAAGCTATGATTCTTGAATAATAACAATAAATGTGTTGTATTTAACTTTCGTTAATTTAAGTGCACTAAATATAGTATTTAATATATGTAATATTTAATTGATTAATAGCTAAGAACAGCTATATTTATGGATTGTTCTTGAATTGATAATGATATTTATAAACTTTATGTATCAAATTGTAATATATTCCATTTTGCTAATGACTTTATATATTCATGGTAAATAATAGAATCAACTATTATCATGTTCAATAATTATAATGCTAAGTTACAATATTTTGGAATATGTCATAGGTCCATGTTGCACCACAACAGGTGAACATATTCTCTTTCCCTGAGTGAGGAAATAAATTATGGGTGAATCATAAATGATGCCCATCAAAGATTAGGCAGATTAAGGCCATTCTTTTGTATTGTATTGATCTAGTTATTAAATAAAGGACTAACCATCCCTTTCTTTTTATCATATTCGTAAAGGTGATCCAAAAGTAACACTGGGATTTCAAGCCATGTATTGGTATAGCATTTTTAAAAAAAATGATTTCCCTTCCTTTATATACCTTAAGGTGCTCCAGAAGCTACCCTGAGATTACAGACCTTATGCAAGGCACAATATCATCATGGTCTATGGTGATAGCTTGTTCTCTTTGCCACATCTTAATCCCACTATTTTTTTGAATATATTATATGTTTTATTATGTTCCAATCAATAACAGTAGAATCATTTCTGAAATGTAGTCTTTGAAAATATAGTTTGTACCTAGCAATGAGCAAAATGATGATAAAGGATAATATTAGTTAAATATATTTTATAGTAGATTGGTATTTAATGCCTATCCATTTGAGATGATCCTACCTATACCATTAAACTATGTTATATATCATTTGTATCCAATTTGGTTTAAAATATTAATAAGTGTCTTTAATCTTAAAAGAATCCTATAACATAAAACTAATCTTCAATACTTTTTTTTCCTTTTTCTTTCTTTATTTTTGCTTTTTTATATGACATATGATAACAACATTCCACATTTATATTATATATATATATATATATATATATATATATATATATATATATATATATATATATATATATATATATATATATATATATATATATATATATACTATATATATATATATATATTCTTTTTAGTTTCAACTGTTCCTGGCTGTCATCAGATATTTTGTAATCTGATAAGAGTCAATCCAGAAACATTAACCTTCCCTTTTTTATGGGTAATGCAGTAATACCCCAATATTTTCTTTTACTTCAAATTAATTTCACGTTTCAATAAAACCAAAACTTTTGATGTTATAATATAGAAATTTAAAAATAAATGATCCCTAGTATGTATTTGAATTAAGTGGGCTGACTAACCAAACAGCATAGTTGACTCTGACTGAATAAATATCTGACAAATACTGCTAGGAACAGTCAAAACTGTACAGAATAAATAAATATATTTTGCTTTAAAGTGTAAGAAGAGTGGAATGCTTTTATCATATATTAATTTAATACTAATATTTAAAATATAGTGAAATAATAGTCTTGACTTTGAAAGCAGTGTTGCCTATTTAATAGCCAAAATAAAAAGATTAAAAGCAGAAGTCAATAGTTTCTAGTAATATATGGTAGCTTATACTATTATATCTTAAGTATATTTATTGTGTTATTCTGTTTAATAATATTGGTAGCTTATTAATTATTGAAAAAATATTTTGAAATATATTGTCTGTCTCTTTAAAGAATGTATGTTCTCAAAATTATTTTATTAATAATTATGTGAAATATAAAAGTATAATAAGTCAAAAGTAAATACATTGTACTTAATAAATTTAAATAATAATAAGTTAAAAGGTAATAACATAAAATATAATATGTATAATAAGTCAAATAACCTCAATGCGAGATATGGATTTCAGTAATAATAAATAAAAGGTTGTAATGAATTAAAATGGTAAATAGACACTAAGACATCTCCAGTCGTAATATAATAATGTAATAAAATGTTGGTTTATGTACATTTCTGTTCACAGTTGTCCAAGATTATGTATGTTTTCTTTGTAGGTTCTAGTATATTCACAATACGTATAAATGATGTAAATAAATTTTGTATGAACATATATTTAGTTGTTTGTGGCCTTATTTCTAATAACTATCGATACTGTTATTGCTATTACTATCAAAATTATTATTATTGTCATAAAATCATTATCCGTTAATATAATAGATTTCATGTCGTGTCAACATATCCAAATAAATTTTAGTAAGCACTCATATGTGCAGTGCATAAAGCTTTATTGCTTATTGATCAAAACACTGTTGATTTTAAGCACGTGTATTATTTTTAAATAATATTTTACAGATGAAACATTTAGATTTTTGGAATAACCTATTTATAGAAATTATTAGATAAAGTATTCACCCATCTTGATCATATTGCCTTTGGCCATTAAATTAGAGATAGTATGTAGATTATTATATTTACTATATTAAAACAATTTCAATCCTTCATAAAATTTAAAGTTTATATTAATGTTATTATTGGAATTGTCACATACTCTTTATTGATTCTATTTTTGTTTTTACGAACTGTTTTTGTTTGTTATATTTGGGTAGTGGCAAAAACTCTATAACTGCCAGGAATCTATCTTTTAAAATACTAATATTTAAGTTATTTGAGCCCCAAGAAAAGCAAATTACTAATTAATAATTTACATTTTGAATCTATTGTGATTTTTCATAGCTGATGTTATTTATTAAGCCTTGCCTTGATCTCTTAGTTTTATTCTTATTGTTTTATTGATTCTGAGCGATTTTAGGAGGGCTCATCTACACTCTCTGTGATCAGGGAAGTAAAAATCTTCTGTGAACATATCAGATCCAAGAATCTATACAAACCCATTGCCATTCAGTTGGACATCTCTGAGGCATTTGATTTGGTAGATGTCAACATCCTGCCACAATTGCATCTTAGTACTAGACATCCCTAATCAAATCATTCAGATATTGGACAATCTACTAAATAATAGATTGGTCCACATTCCCCTGAATGGTTTCTTGGCAGATGGTTTTGTTCTTTCAAGATCCATACCCCAAGGATCTCCACTTAGTGACCTCCTATTCATCCTCTACTTAAACCCCCTTCTTAAACACATTGAGGCAGGACTTCCAGGAATCTATATACCCCAGCTGAAGAAACACTGTAAAGCATTGGCCTACATGGATGATATACTTCTCACCCTACCTTCACAAAAATATCTAAAATCCCTCATCCAAATAAACAAAAAAAAATTTCCAATTCTCCAAACTTTCCTTCAACCTTAACAAGTCATCCACCTGGAAAAACAACACTGGCAAGAAGATCTCATTGCCTTTCTCAACAGACCGCCAAAGATTTTTGGGGTTCCCCATATACAAGTCGCCACAAGCCATGTTGATACAAAGACAGAATTCCATCATTGAAGCTGCCACCAACACAGTTAAAAACCTTGCCAAGGTTTATCTATAGCTGCAAGGTAAAATATCGCTCCTCAACATCAAGGTATTGGTTAAGATTAGCTACTATATACCCATCATAAACATGACAAAAGCATTCAACACCAAAATCAATTGAATCTGCACATGACTTTTATAGAATGATAAAACAGCGGCCATAGGAATAGAACACATGCAGTGACATATAAAAATAATGGTATGTCATTACATATAACTTTTTCAATTTATTACCAAAAGTCCCATTCTTCACCAATAAAAATTGTAATAATAAATATGGGATTTGTTTTTCGCATGCGTTAGCGAAGCTCTAATTATACAATAATGTTTAATATGCACAAATAATTTGCACAGAGACGAGTGATGCCAAATAAAAGTCAAAGAAGCTTTTTTACATAGCAAATGATCTCAGTGTCATTAATAGAAGAGGAGCATGGTTTGCTTTCTTCGAACAATGGACAAACTAATTTAAAATTCAAGCTCATTTGCATATATGTACAATAAATTACAACAGTCTTCAATTGTAAAGATATGAGTATAAGTTTTGAATACTAAATCTCGAAAACGCATCACTAACAATTGCGAAAAAAAAATCGCATATTTATAATTATAAATCTTTAATTAATATATGTTATGGAGTGAAATATATAATACACAAACAATTTAGCGGTGAAACAAAAATATTAAATTTCAAATTCATTAGTGGCTCTCAATTACGTAATAATTCTCATCAGCTGTAAATGAAATAAGTTCCTCGAATTGCAAACATAGTGTACTCAATATTGGGTACAGTTAATGTGACAAATTAATAGATTTTAAGAATTTTAGAACTGCATATCACTTTCAAGTGAAGTTAGATTGCAAGAGTTAGAAGAAGAACTGTCTTATATTAAATGGGACATTATTGGAATTTGTGAAGTTAGAAGGAAAGGTGGAGTAACAATTGATTTAAAAAGTGGACATATACTCAACTATAAAGGCACAGATATTGGAAATACAAGTGGAGTAGGATTCATTATAAATAAAAAATGAAAGAATAACATTGTGGAGATTGATAGTGTATCGGACAGAGTAGCAAGATTAGTTTCACAACTTAATAACAGATATCAAATGCAGATAATTCAGCTTTATGTCACAACAAGTTCTCATAGTGATGAAATTATAGAAGATTATTTTATGGATGTACAAAAGGATTTTGATCAGAGTAAACAACATTTTAAAATTGTTATGGGAGACTTTAATGCTAGAATTGGTAAACAAATGAAAGATGAAAATGCTGTAGGTAATTTTGGTTATGGTAATAGAAATGAGAGAGGACATAAATTTGTGGAATTTGCAGAAAAAGAAAAACTTTGTATTATCAATTCTTTTTTTTTTTTTTTTTTTGAGAAAAATGTTAAAAGAAAATGGACATGGAAGCATCCAAATGAAGGTACAGCAGATATATATATATATATTTTGACTAACAGAAAATACATATTTCAAGATTATAATGTTCTTAACAAATTTAACACAGGAAGTGATCATCGATTAGTAAGATGTAAGATACATGTTAATGCAAAAGTAGAGAGACAAAAATTATTAGGGAAAATAAAATTTACAGTTGATATTCCTAATCTTCAGAAACATTCTAATGAATTAAAATTAAAACTTACAAATCAGTTTCAAGTATTAGTAGATTTTGAACATGATTCAGATTTGAATGACATTAATAGGAAAATAACTTATACATTTTTAAAAACTGCAACAAAGATAGCTGGTAGAAAAAAGCAGCAATTGACCAATAAAATTTCTACTGAGACTAGAAAATTTATGAAGAAAAGAATGAATATGAAGATATGCAAGAATGATGCATTAACAAGAATTGAATATCTCGAATTTTGTAAAATGATGCGGAAAAGAGTTGAAAATGATATAAGAAATTTAACTGTGAACTAGCAAGGAAAGCTGTAGAAGAGAATAAAAGTCTAAAGAGTGTAAAACAACATTTTGGTATTGGTAGGAAATTTATATCGGCAATAAGAAAAAAAATGTGGCATTATTACTAAAAAGAGAGATGACATCATGAAATGTGTAGAATACTTCTATCAAGAATTATAAAGAAGTAAAGAACAAGTGCCTCTTATACATATTATAGCTTCTGAATTGCCCAGAGTTTTGAATGAGAAAGTGAGACATGCAATTAAATTTATGAAGAAAGGGAAGGCTCCAGGTAAATGATGGAATTATAATTGATATATTAAAAGAAGCAGGTAAAGAAATATAATTTTTTTAAACAAAGTTTTATATCAAATGTCTAAATGATAAATATGAACCAGATGATTGGAATAATGCAGTATTAATATTAATATTTAAAAAAAAGGTGTTAAAGAAGATATTAGAAATTACAGACCTAGCAGTCTTTTATCCGTTGTATACAAAATTTTTACTAAGATAATTACAACTCGTCTACAGAAAACGCTGGATTTCCACCAACCAAGAGAATAAGATGGATTTAAAAGTGGTTTTGTACAGCGGATCATATTCAGGTATTGAGAGAAGTTATAGAAAAGACAAATGAATATGATTTGCCATTATGCTTAGGATTTGTAGATTATGAAAAGGCATTTGATTCTATAAACATTTCTTCAGTGATTAAATCATTAGATCATCAAGGTATAGATCCAGGATATTGTCATATTTTAAAGAATATTTATAAAAATGCAACAGCAACAATTAGATTACATAATGATAGTAGGAAAATCAACATTAAGAAAGGTGTAAGACAAGGTGACTCCATATCACCAAAACTTTTTACAGCAGTGCTGCAAGAAGTATTTTGTGGATTAAAATGGGAAGCAAAGGAGTGACAGTAAATGGAGATTATTTAAGTCGTTTAGATTTTGCAGATGATGTAGTTTTTTTTTTTTTTTGCAAATAATGCTTTAGAGTGACAGGAAATATTGCAGGAGTTATCAGAAGAAAGTAGGAAAGTAGAACTACAAATAAATGTTAAAAAGACTAAAGTAATGATTAATAGAGTTTCTCAAAATATGAAAATAAAAATTAATTATGATGAGTTAGAAGAAGTTAACAGTTACAAATACCTTGGTCAGATTATTAATACAGATGGAAACATAATGGATGGAATTAATCATAGAATTAAACTTGGTTGGAGTGCTTTTGATAGAAATAACTTGATACTAAAAGGAAATACGCCTATGTGTTTGAAAAATAAGGTTGTTAATGAATGTGTTTTGTCCATTCTCACTTATGGATCTGAGACTTGGACACTTAATAGAAGAGCAATACAGAGACTTCAGACCATTCAAAGAAGTATGGGCAGATGCATGTTAAGAGTAACAAGAAGTGATCAAAAACACAATATATGGGTAAGAGAAAAACAGGTGTTACTGACCTCATTGAAAAAATTAAAAGACTGAAGTGGAGTTGGGCTGGACATATTGCTAGAAGAGATGATAATAGATGGACAATTGAAATTTTAAACTGGAATATAAGAGATTGTAAAAGACCCAGAAAGAGACAACATGTGAGATGGATGGATGAAATAAAAGAGTGTTCAGGGGTGATGTGGAGAAGAGAAGCTAAAGATAGGAAAAGATTGATTGAACTTGGAGAGACCTTCATCCTGCAGTGGAGTGATAATTGTGATGATATATATATATATATATATATATATATATATATATATATATATATATATATATATATATATATATATATATATATATATATATTGTTCCCTTGTCTGTAGGTCATGGTAAGGTAGAAAGGTCAATTACTAAAAAAAATTTAAATTTTAAGTTATGTTTGTATGATATATAAATAATAATAGGATAATTAGATTTTATAGTACAATTTAAAGCTGAAAATAACTGGTATATAAAAATGTAATAGATTATTTTAAAAGAAAACAGTTAAATAAAGCTTAATTACATTCTTGCTTATGGTTGTAAAAGCTGGCCATATAAAATAACACAGCTATAAGTAGTTAAAAAGCATATTAATAATTTGAGTATAATATTTTAAAACTAATAAATTAAATAAATGATACATGTAGTGTTATAATTATATTTAATAGTCAAAATTAATAGAGTATATTTTATTAATAAACTTTAGGATGGTGAGAATTATATTTAGTTCAATATTTTAAAATTATTTTCCAAATTTTTATAAAATATATCAGTTTTGGTAATTTAGACCGAGACGTAAATAAAAAATCATTTGATAAAGTTAGTAAACACGTGACTGTATATTATATACCTTCACACACACGCTTGTTAAAATAATAATAAGGTTTGTGAATTTGAAACTAGTTATAATTGCCATCGATCATTAAAGTAAAAGTTAAAATATTAAATATTGTTTTAATAATTGTTTTTAAAGTTTAAATAATTTTGATGAAACTAAAATTGAAGTTAAAAATACTAGTCTAAATAATATTTGAGACATGATGTCATCAATTCCTTATTTTAAAAGTCTAATCTGTTATAAAACTAAATGTGTAAATCTGTTCGCGCTAAAAAAGTCATTAACCAATCAACAGAGGTAAATTAGCAGACAAAATATAAGAATTATACAAAGCAGGGGGGTGGGGAGAAGTAATGCATAAGTGAAAGAGAAAGTAACATATTTTTGTAGCTGATAACACCGTAGCTGGAAAAGTGATATAAATTTAAAATTTAGTATTATTTTAAAAGTTATTCTGTAACATATAATATATTTTGACTGCTTCGACATGGATTGCTAATTTTAAAAGTTATCTTACCAGGGAATTTTATTCGAGTTTAACCAAAAACCTACAGTAGAGATGGAAGTACAGGGAAAAATACCTAAAAATATTGCTGAAGGAAAAATATTTGGAAATTGTCTTAATACAGCTTTATTTATGCTCAACCAGAAACTTATCATTATAACTCAAAGAAATATAATTGGGATGCTATATGAAAATTTAAAAAAAGAAGTTACTTGCCGTCAGGAAAAAATTATGACGCACAAATTTATAAGGCTAATTTAGAGTTATTTTATTCTTCTCTATGGAAAAATTTAATATGCGTTTATTATAAAGAAAAATTATGATAAAGAAAGAATGTTTATCTTTTAAAAAAAAAGAAATTATAAAAATATAGTTCCAGAATTTAAAGTAAAGAAAAAGTTATAGAGTAAATATGAAAGAGTTATATGTATTTTATGGAAAGGAGCCGAAAACTTTATCTAGTTAAAAAAGGTGTATTATAAAGTATTCAATGGAAGAAATGCTTAATTTAGAAAAGATAAAATTAAATTACTTAATGAAAATGGATCCATGGAAATAGAAATTTTATTGAATATTTGAATAAAAGTATATAGAAGATGCATCGGAAAAATCACGCGGGAAAATATTATCAGACAATATTAGAAGAGAATATCAGAAGTAATAATTGTGTTTCAATATTGTGAAAATCAAGGATTGTCGTCTATGAATATTTATTAAACAGAGTAGTAATTGTTTTACTTTAAAATAGAACATTAAGTGACTGAAGAAGAAATAAAATATTTTTTTTAGCTTTAATATGAACGATTTTCAAGCAAGTTCGATAAAGAAGTACCGTAAATATAATTTAAATATTTTTTACTGATTATATTTAAAATATAAAATGCTATGTGAGA
This sequence comes from Epiperipatus broadwayi, assembly GCA_028023455.1. NCBI lineage: Eukaryota > Metazoa > Onychophora > Udeonychophora > Euonychophora > Peripatidae > Epiperipatus > Epiperipatus broadwayi. Next base: position 98,395 of record JAQFVV010000744.1, on the reverse strand, counting down.
TTAGGAAAACATATAAACATAATTTTAGTAATATTAAAAAATTAAATATAATAGCTTAATAGAATGATAGAAATATTGTTTTAAAATAAAGAGTATGTATGGAAATCATATATCTACAAGAATCAATGGGATGGTGAAGCCTACAGAACGCGATCGAGAATATAAAGATCGTTTGGGTAACTTTGATATTTATTCATAATGCATAATGTATTTTTTTAAATCGTTTATTGATTTAGAATGATGTGTGAAAGTTTAAAATATATGTACACATTTTATACAACATTAAAACATATTATGAGATAGGAGTAATTTTAAATATGCATGCAATAAGTTATTTAAAGTATAATTAATAATATAATATAACAGAAAATTGTGATTCTTTTGAACTTTCATGTTGTAAAGTATTCAGATATTTTAAAATAGTTTGTATATGATAAAAATACGAGAAAAGTAGTAAAAGATTTTCTTAAAGACCAGCGGTATAGTTTTGAAATAAAATGAATTTTATTATTGTTAGAAATGCAGATAGGAATTTGTCGATGTACTGTATAGAAAAATCATGAGAAATAAGATCGGATAGTGACTTGGTAGTACTGGAGGAGAGGAAACCAAGATGATGTTTTGTTAAGAAATAGGAAAAATAAAGTATTTGGATCATAGTTAGTTTGTGTGATTTCAGTATAGCTAACTAAGCCCTATCACTGAACACATATAGTTTGGACAGTGTTTTTGCGTATTTTTAAACTTTTTGATGTTATATAAAGCTGAAGAAATAGCTTTAGCATCACTCCTATAATAGAGGTTGGTAGACAGACAAAGGTCACTCTTCTATAATGTCTTTAAATTCACTGTGCCATTATTGTCAAGGTTTATGATGGATAATATTCTAGTTATATTTTTGATCCTGTGCATCTATTTTCGCTATCCTTGTTTTCGTGAATCTGCATCGTCAGAAAGATATTTTCAAAGAAATAATGAATAAAATAGAATTGAAGATATGTTATCGTTAAGTAAGAATAGTTTATTTACTGGAATGTGTTAGAATTGTGTAACTTTAAAAGTGAAAGTACAAATATCATAAAGAGAGAAAGAATCATATGATACAGTTTAAAATCAATTCGGAAATGAATATAAGATTTTTAAAAGAGAAATCTAAACAAAGTTTTTATAAAAGTGATAATAAAATTTTAATGTTTTAAATAATATTTAGAAATAAATATTGCATATTTATTAAGAAAATAATTCAATAATGTGTAATAGACATATATTTGTGCATGGTGTGTTAATAGTTGTAATTACCATCCGAAGTAAGGCTTGAATGAGTATATTAGATTAATAAACATCGGATAATGAACAATTAAACCTAATACCGAATGTAGAAGAATGTTTGAATTAGTAGGATTCCATACAACCAATATAAAAATAGAATTTTATTGTTTTGTAGAATGCTTACTACGAATGTAAATTTTGTAAAAATATAAATTTAATAATAGTAGGGATACAAAGTGTTAATAATAATAATTATATGAGAAACACATTCTGTAACAAGCTAAACTATAATAAGAAATCCAATAATAATAATACTGTATTTTCTTAATCATTTAAAAGATAAGAGTTAACTAGAAAAATAAATAGAAGTTTGATTTTCATTTCATTTATACAAACTAGTAAAATAATTTTGTGATAGGAGAGTAAGGATATCCATGTACATAATGTAAAATATTGTTATTTGTTTATGTTATTAATAAACTTTGTTGTAAATTTATTTTAAAGCTTTGTTGTCTTCGTTGTTATTTCTCCACATGGATGCATGATATCACTATACACTTATAATTGAAACAGACATATAGTTTTTGCAAAAAAAAGGTAAACCTAAAGTGTTATAATAATTATGAAAATTTATTTGTATGATAAATTAAAAGATCATAATTATATCATTTATTGGTCATAAGTTGGTTGCCACAATATTACATTAAAATATATGCTATTGTTGCCACACGTATTCTGTTGTCAGATTATTAGAATACTACCACGTACATAATTATTTATTTCATTTAGGAAGTAATAAGATTATATTATACTATTGTTGTTATTATTATTATTTATTATTGTTAGTTACTGAGTAGTGAATTTATGACATAAAATTCCCTTTTCATAGTTTACTACCGTAATTTTAAATCAGTTAGAATACAAGTTATGAACCTGAGATTTTATTTATTTTGTTTTGTTTTATTTAATTGAGCTAGATTCTTATTACAAAGAATATTAAGACATGATTATTATTTTAATTGTAGTGAAAAGAGCTTAAACGTCATAAGAATACTATAAGTTAGTTATTTAGTATAGTAAAAGGGGGAATAGTGTTCTTATGCCATTGAGATAGTATCATGTGGATAATATCTCAATGTAGTCTATCTCGTTCCCCGTATCGTCACTCCATGTCTCATGAAAGTAATAAATATTTGTTAATTTATTTTTTTTAGAAATATAACCATATTTGTATTTTAAAAATTAGAGCTAGTAATCATTTTAATTAATGCTGGATATTTCATTTTATTTGTTAAACTGAGCTAGAACCCGTAAATTTTAATAATATATAAATTTAGGAGTGGACGATCGATCGAACGGTAAAGGGGGGAGAGGTTAGAATATATATATGGAGAATTACAGTGACAAGATATGTATTTACATGTATATAATGATATTAGATTTTTAAAAATTTTCTTTGCATTATACATGAAAGATAATACTTCTGACTTGCAGTTATATTTTTTATAATTGTTAAATATTTTTGTAGCATGTTTACCATTGTTATATTAATTATGTTGCATATTTTTGATCCAAAATGTATCACTATCTGTACAAATGATTTTAATAATATAATTTTTGTTTCTATGGAGAAGTATTTTCCATTTATCAATATTTTCGCTATAGATTTATAACTTCTTTTTTTGTATGTTTTTATAATGTGTGCTATAGAAATTATTACTGTCAAAATTTATTCCAATATCGTTGTGAGATTTTTTTTCCCTATGCAATAATTTGTAAGAAAAATTGTAGAGTTTCTGGTATACGTAGCAACATAACATTTCTCACAGTTTACCTTTATGCTGTTATTAAGGCACCATTCCTCACACCTATTTAGATTACCTCTTAACTTAATCATATCACATAAATCATTTATTAACTTAAATATCAAATCAGTATATAAGAAAATTTCTAGGTGGAGCTGCTTCTAGAAAGAAAATCACTTACTTCACAGAGTCTTGAAAAGACTTTAAAAAGTCAGTTTTCCTACTATCAGAGATATTTCCTATATGTATTTATCCTTTTAAAGAATATTAGTTGCTGTTTGTGTGCCTTTTCATTCACAATTATCAGTTTTTAGTGTATTTCATTATTATTTCACTGCATCTACTATCTGATTATCTACACAAGATTATCATATCCCCCCCTGTTTGATGGGTAGGTTCACTGTTGTATGTACCATAGAGGGTTTTATTTCTTCCTAGACTCTTGACTTCATTTCCTCTCCAATTCTCTTATCACTCAAAACTTTTTATCACTTTTTTTTATGTATTGTACCAATTATTTAGGTCATTAAAAACGATCTTCTTTTCTCACCTCCCCTCTGAGGTAGCAAACTGCCTTAATTTCTAATCAATTTTTGTATTAGCCAACTATAATTAACATTAGCAATCTTTCCAGTGTGAAATTACTTCATTTTTTAAAAATCAAATTCTTTAGATTTCACTTCAAAAATTTTTTTCTTTATATAATCTGTAACTCTTCCAAACAGTTTAAAGATGGCCACCGCCCCTAGTGGCATAAATGTGTAAAAGCACAATTCACAAAAACAAAAATCTTCAAAACTTCCAAAAATGTTAACTAAATTAAACTCCAAATAAACTCTTAGCACAGAATCTATTTCAGGATCTCCATCCCCAGACCCTCTGGATTTTCCTCTTCTACAGGGTGAGACAAACCCCATCAAAGGCAAGAAGCAATTCCAAAAAAGTAATCTCACCAATCATAATGTTGCTCCAAGCAAAACTGGGAACATTAAAAACTTCTCTACCATAAAGGGTAAAAAACAGCGTGCTACACCTAAGTTTAATACAGAAACCTCAGCCAACTCTGATTTCTCTAAAAATTTAACACACAATTACTACTCCAAAGATGATGCTACTCATAATTCCCCATTTCAATCTATGAGTGCAACCAAGTCTGCCAATACTACTCCCACTATTATCAGTCACACTATAGAGCAATCCCTTATTAAATATCCATCACCACAGCAAGTCTTTGCTAATTCCTATGCTCAGGCTGCATCCAGCATCTTTCCAAAAAATCCTAATAGAACTACAACACAAACACCCCAAGCGAAGCTCCTTCAAAATCTATGGGGCCTTGATGAGGACAATCCGAACAATCATGATTCAGCCATCTCTGAATCCTTCATTCCTACTAAACAACTCACACCAGAGAATCACATAGTGATCTCAGAACAATTTAATCAAACAGTTCCACTGCCCCTCCTTGAGTCACTTTATTGACACCAGAGTGACAACTCCGTCATTCTGTTGGTTAAAAATCTATATAGTGGACTCCATAATTTTTCAACACAGCAGCCCCATGACTTTATAAAACTCCACAATATAGCTGATAATATACATAAAATCCTCACCCTTCCTAATGACCGATACATGGCATTAGAGTTTCACAACACAACACAAAGACAAGCCATCAAAAACAGATTAAAATTTTTAAATAATATGTTCATGGTTCGAATAGACACCAATAGACCATCCATTGTTAAGGGGTTTATCAAAAACTGCTACATAGGTATGCAGAGCAAACACCTACAGAAATATCTCAAGGCACTCGGACAAGTTACCTCATTTGAGTACCTTAGGGATCCTCTCAACAATTGTCTCACCTTCACCAACACAGCCTTATTACAATTTATACATAAAAAAGGTATTTCTCCTAAAAGCATTCCCACAACAATAACATCTGAACTAGCACCTTTGGGCATTTCAATTCAGGGGATGAGGCCACAATGTTTGACCTGCAAAAATCGCAACCACCTTATCAGGACTGCCCTCAAAAAAATAAATGCAACTCTTGCCAGAAAGAAAAAGGCCTAAACCACATCTGTGCTTTGCACAGCCCCAATAAATATGAACATCCTCCTTCAACTAACCTCTCACCTCCACTTCACTTTAATTCAAACTTTCAGCATTCAGCCACCCTCTCATCTTTCAGTAAGTTTCCACCTTTTTCTAGGCCATATAATTTTGGTCTCACACGCAGCCCACCACTCTCAGTTACAGTTCGCTCACAGGACCCTCTTTCCTTAATGGACATGAACACTTATTCCAACTCAGAAATTATCCTGTCTGAGTCTACCAATTCTGGCCCTTCCACCACTAATAAGAAACATCAAAAGTGTGCATATCCTAACCCATCAGATAGTGACACCAACTCTGACAGGCATATTTCTATCCTTGATCTTCCCAGTAAAATCATAATGGATCCTTTTCCTGAATAAAGGGAAAGTCTCAGACATTCAGAAAACACAATGAAAAAAGAATTATTTCAGTGACAAATACTCTGGCTTCAACCCGGGCCTCGTCACCCTCCTCCCTTCACACTCTCTCACCTCCTCATCACCCTCCTCCCTTCACAATCTCTCACCTTCCTCTGCTGAATTTTTCTCGGACAGTGGTTCATCAAGTGACATCAAGAATGAATCATTTTGCAATTCTGGCAGGAGAAGCAAGAACTATACTCCTCACATATTTCCCAACCCAGCTCATCCTCGCTCACCATAAAATTTCTGTATTCCTACCTTTTTCTAAGATGTGCTTTTCTAACCAGCCTAAACTACACACCATTTCCTTTGTCCACTTCCCTTTCCCTTTTTACATGTATCCTTCCCCTCTTACCATTTTGTTCCTGAAATTTCATTCGTATCATTGTATCTGTTTCTTTTGATGAATAAACATCTCATCACTGAGAAAAAAAAAGAAAATTTCTAAATATTTTATATTTTGATATATATCTGCTGTAAAAACATTAAATAACATTGATGCAGAAAAACCCTTCTTGAGGTATAACTTGATTGATAATTATTAATTCACTAAATTCATTATTGAGATAGAAGTAAATCTTATGATCTTTTAAGTAAGAATCTACCCAGTTAATTGTTGTCATATTTACTTTCAATTTAATCACTTTGTTATTAATAATTTGTGAGAGAATAAATTAAAAGCTTAATAATAATAATAATAATAATAATAATAATAATAATAATAATAATAATAATAATAATAATAATGATGATGATGATGATGATGATGATGATGATGATGATGATGATAATAATAATAATAATAATAATAATAATAATAATAATAATAATAATAATAATAATAATAATAATAATAATCCACAGTTGTTCATCTATCAGCAAGCCAGGTAAACAATGTAAAATTTTTATCTCTTAATATTAAGTTTTAACTTCAATTGTTTGGAAACTCATTTATCAATTTTATTTAAATTTGGTATTTAACATTTAAAAATAATCAATTTGTCTAATGATAATTTGCTAATTATAATGGTGATTGAAGTGTCATATGATCATGTGGCTGGCACCAATAATGCTAACACTAAGTTCCAAAGTTCAAAGATAATACAAACATATGCTGATGATGCTAATGATAATACTCACCAGATCAGTAGAAAAAGTAATAATAATCCAATAGTTATAAATTATAAAAATAATATTTCAACCATTTCTAATTTGACTAACACTGATTTACATATTTCAAAGATAATACAAACTTATGCTAATGTTATTAAAGTTAATCCTCAATAGATCATTATTAAAATAATAATAATCCAATAGATGTTAAGAGCAAATTTAACAATATTACAACTATTTCCATGTCAGCTCTATGATCAGGGAACTGGCCATCAATAGCTAAGATGCACAATTACACATCCTCTACAGTTTGGAAAACAAATGTCCTTTTGAAAGTAAATGATAGGTTCAATAATTTAATCCCAAGAGGCTTATTTGCCACTTTTAAAATATTTTTGCTACTAGGCTCATAATTTTATCTGCTACAGAAATTAACATTTTTTCTATCTAATTATCTTAGGAAACTTGTTTGATGCAATATCACTGTATGGGATTCTCACATGTATTGTTAATAAACAAAAACTCATGTATTTGATAATCAAGTTATATCAGGCCACATAAAAATATTGAGTTCAAGCACAAATAAAATTGCTTAAAAACTATACCTTAATTACAGTAGATCCAAAATGCTAATACATATCAAAGAGTTGCTCAAAACACCTATGTGGGGAAACACACTTTAAGATTTCTTGTGTATTATGCACTATATGGTGAAGTTACTGCTGTTCTCTCCATATATAAAAGATACACCTATACTGAAGCTGGAAATATAGTACAAATTTCTGCTTCACCTAGTACCAATGTCATCAGGACTAGTATGGGTTTGAACCCAATCTTGTATATTAACTGACACCCATATCATAATAGATGGTAGTATATTTATGATCAATATTTGTAATCAATATTATAATCTTTAATTATAATCAATATTTGTAATCCATATTATGACATTTTTTTCTAATTTATATTTCATTATTTAATATTTTATTATTAAAACTAACCTTTTATAATAGTTTATTTATTTTATATTTGTAAAAATGTATATTGTATTTATTTTATTAAATTGGCATTGATGAACAATTGAATCCTAGATATCTATAAAATGTTACAAATATTTTAAATTATTTTTTTAAAGTTCATTATTTTCCAATTAATCAGTTGGTAACATTTTATATTCATCTTTTATATAAATGTGCATTAAACGATCAATTATGTAAACAATATAATAATTGTAAGATATATTTTGTAAATTTGTATTTAAATTTTATATCAAATATAAGTTTGAAAGTCATTGTATCAAATTCCTAAAATTTTTGTGAATAAAATTTACATTTTTGTTAATCTAAATCTTAATTAAATAGGCTTTGTTAATACAATGACTGATACACTTAATATGTTTGTTGTTGTTTTCTTTTAATTAACAAATGAACCCTTGGGGCATGTTTAATGCAGGATTATAGATTTCCCTCCCAAGCAGAAACCAATCTCAGAGAACTGCTTAGAGCAATTGCAATTGATGTTTGTCAACGTAGATTGAATCCTTTAGATAAGGCCAGATCAGATAAATAGTGGAAAATTTTGTTATTGTGGAACAGTTTATAAAAGAACAGTTTATGTAAGAACAGAATTGAAAACCGTTCACTGGAGCGAATTGATTAATATATATAGTACATTGTGTCTAAAGAATGACAGGGTAAAAGATCGGCCATTGCATTCCAGAGCTCAGTTCCACCAGCTCATCAATGCCATTCCAGTGCTCTCAACACTCAGCCTGAGACTATACTATGTCAAGAAAGGCTATTAAATGAACTGAATTTATAATGGTCTGTTTCAAGCCATGGAACTGTTGAGGTAATCTTCAATTTGCCGCAAAACACTGATTCTATTTTACTTGTTTTCTAAATCAATATTAATGTATATATATATATATATATATATATATATATATATATATATATATATATATATATATATATATATATATATATATATATATATATATATATATATATATATATATATATATATATCTGTAATGTTTATACAACTTAATTTTAAAATGCATCTTTTAAAATTTTTCTCTTAAATTTAAAATTCTCAATTCTTATAAAAATCTCATATTATTTTGATGTGGCAAATTATATTTTTGTTGGTTTATTTATAATATTGACCTACTGAAACTACCAACATAAAACTCTGTGAGCAACTAACTTTAAACCCTCTCCCTCTTATTTTCTTCATTTAAAAATCATTACAGGAAACTTATTACTCTTAAATTAATTAATAAAAAAGCTTGTTTAGTTTTGTACCTCTTATATTATAAATTTATTTTAAATGATTATAATCGTTTTAAAAGTTAGATATATTATTATTACCTTCAATTTCAAAGTGCTCTCATAATTATTTCTGAAATGATAATGAATATTATTAAATCAATTAAGTAAAATATATCATGATTTCTGTAAAACAAATGTCTTAAAAGAAAATCATTGAAATCATATTCATCATAGCATTTTATCAGTATATGTTCTGTACACATATATTTTATTTGTCAGTAAAATAGTCAAATTGTGATGTATAATTTATTATGCTGTATATAGTCAAACTTCACCAGAAGTTAGTTTGATATTTAATGCCAATCTATTTTAATTAAAAGACTGGCTGATTTTGTAATCTTCGATGATAAACTATTTGATAACTCACTAATAAATGAAATATTTGAAAAGTGTGGAAAACAATTTATATTTTAATTTTAATTTTTGCCTTCCCTCTTTATATTATATTTTATGATTCATTCATTACTGGTCTAAAGTTTCTGGGGATTTTCTATTATGCCAGGGAGCTGATTATTTTAATCAGGAATTTATTTATTATTTTCATTAATGATACACTATCTATATATCTAAGACATTAAATATTTATAGTTACAACTATTCATTTATTATTATTGTTTTTGCTTTGCTACTTACTCCTCAAGACCTTTGGAAGTTTAAATATGACCAGTACAATACTTGACTCTCCCTTAATAGTAGAAGTATTTTCCTACTAGTTATTCATTTCCATGCATTGCCATTAAAATGTGTATTGGAAGTCCAGCCCATCAAATCTATTATTATTATTATTATTATTAATATTATTATTATTATTATTATTATTATTATTATTATTATTATTATTATTATTATTATTATTATTATTATTATTATTATTATTATTATTATTATTATTATTATTATTATTATTATTATTATTATTATTATTATTATTATTATTAGTAAAGTATTATTATTATTATTATTATTATTATTATTATTATTATTATTATTATTATTTTTATTATTATTATTATTATTATTATTATTATTATTATTATTATTATTATTATTATTCAGAGACATGTTTTGGCTAGAGGGCCAGCATTTCTCATCAACTAGCTGTATTTACTAGAAATTTTCTTTAGCAAAGCTACCTAAAGGTTTGTAACAGACCTCATTCATTCGTTCTTTTAGCATATTGCCTTCAATATTTTTTATATTGTTATTTACAAACCTGAAATGATCTCTGCCATGATGGTATGTCTTTAATCAACCAATCCCAATTAATAAAATCTGACTATATAATTGCCAATTATTTATTTTGCTTTCCACATTCATTATAGACTACTGATTTAAATGTAATAGTGTTTTAAATGCACATCCTCATGTCTTGTTATTTATATAAAAATAAATTTATTTGTAATCTCTTAAAGAGGGCTAATGATATTTTATTGCTGATTGGTTCTTGGCAGACCAATTACCAAATTTTTACTTTGTTATCAATTGCTTTGCATTTAGCCACATCAAAACAAATTCAAGAAATATAATAACCTAGTTGTATAAACTAAACCAAAGTTATTTTGTATAACAATAATTCAATTTCTTAATAAATTCCTGTATTATTATTATTTTAAATTACCTTAGTTTGTCATCATTCCCAATCTCTAATATTAATCACCCTATTTATTTATAATATTTCTTTGATTTAAATTCACTTCTTTCTAATGTTGTCAGAAAGAATTATAATTATTATAGTTCAAACCATTAGTAATCAATATCAAATCATATCTGTACCATTCTGCAGTCATCAGAATTCATTAAATCATTACTTTCTCATATAAACCCTTTATTATTTTGAGTCTATATGTGAACTATGACCTCCAGCTGGGACAAAATAAAACCTAGCACTGCTAGTGTCATCACAAATGTTATCCATTATTCAGAGAGGCAATAGTTCAGATAAATAGTTTAGGATTCATCCTTGTCCTGACATATATATTTTGTGTATGGTTGGATTCAAGGTAATTTTGCTTGGATTATTGGTCTTGTTGAATGTGATTTTGACCGGCACAATACCAGTCTTCAATAACAGATATGATTTCAAATTACAACTGTACCATGACATTGATCCAAACATAATTCCCAACATTAATATTTGATCAAGAAGAAATGAGGTGGATACCCCAGTATTACTCATGTCACTAATGTGGGAGGGGGTGATTAAAGGTAATGTGGCAGTATTCAATCTTCTCTTTCAAGAAAACCAGATGAGTAGCCAATTCTCAATGTCAATAAGAATAACCAATGACAAATCCCTCCATGATTGCATCTATTAAAATCCATGTGTTAATCCAAGCACATATTGCCTATCCAATATACTCATTATCCACCACCTATTGATTTGACACTCCATGAGACAGATGAAAACAGTGATAAACATGCCACACTATTTACATACAAACAACCCTAACATAAATAATATTGTTTTCAATTCTTTACACTATTTACAGAAAAGTATCAGCAACTTAAAAAAATACAGATGTGGGTACACTGTTGTTGCTGGAAATGGACTCTGCAGAAAGCAGTTGTACTCTCATTCAAACTGAATTCCCCTTTGATGAATCAATAAATCAATGTATATCTTTCCATTAACAACATCAAATACAACCAACAGCTGGACTGAAAACATTGTTAGATGCTGATCAACCACTATTATAAATTTATAATTACATAACCAGACCTTTCTGAAAACATTAGTTTATACATCCACCCTAGCTTATGACTAGAATTAGTTAGCCTAAATCACTGAAAAATGAAACCAATATTACTGCAATTAATGTTCAAGATATCAACACTGTGTCTAAAATGTTTTCAAATAAAAAAATGGATAAGCAATGTACAACCTCACGTTTGGTTTGCTTGAAAAAAAATATACAATGGATTCCATATTGATCCTGTTGTTTATCTTAATAATATATAGAGAAGCTGTGTCTGATCCAGGTACACATCTTCACCCTCATATGAACTGGTATTTTTATGACACCCAGCTTCCCATTCTCATTGTTCAATATTATTTACATGGACTCAAATCATATTCCACTGCCATATAACAACACTAATTGTTATATTGTATATATTCCTCCTGCTTCTACTTTTATCTCAATTATTATTCTTACAATTAAGTCTTTGCTTGCTTCTTTTCTCCTTCCCCATTCAACAGTTTTAATAGGTGATATTAATCTTGATTATGAATCATGTCAAAATGGCTTCATCTAATAACCTTTTACACATAAGTGGTCAAGTCTTTTTACTTCCAACTTTGTCACATTTTATAATAAGGGCATGCCTCACTCATTGAATTTTGCTTCTATTCACCAATTCTTTATTATTTAATTCAACTTGATCTTAATCATATTTATTTCCATGATCACTCAGTATTTTTTTTAATTCTGAATCTCAATGAACTGCACATCACAACCATCCCTTTGCATTAAAAAATTCAAATCCTTCTACCCTCATATACCACAGAGTTCTTATTCTCTGGAACAGATATTATGTTGCAAAAATTGAAACGAATGGGACTTTATTTAGTGCAAAGTTATTTCACCTTTATACATATATCATTCAATATCCACCATGCAGTTAACTTTCACCTTTCTGCCCTCTGGCAGTGGTTAATGGGTAGCAAACACAGATTGCAATAATAGTCTGCACATCACACTAACAGCTATAAGCACATTTCCAGGTTTATCAAAATTACCAACCAAACTTAAAGAATATCTTGCCATTAAGAATATGATTTGTCTTATTTATCAGCACATGTGGACCAAGGGATATATTCACTTGACTCTGACCATCCATGTACCCTAAAAGTTTCCATTCCTCTCCATGTATTAATATTTCAAGCAGATGTTACAAATCTATAATGCATTCACTCTGCTTTCATACTTATTTGGACCACCTACGCTGAAAATCTTGCTACAATAAATAACAGATGTCATCCAGGTACCAATGGAATCCCTGTGTTTTATTTTGCCCATCTTAGGGACTTTACAACATTATATATCTGTGGCCTGGCAAATTATCTTTTCTTAGGGACTTTACAACATTATATATCTGTGGCCTGGCAAATTATCTTTCAGAAATGATATACAATATCACAGGTCTATATACAAATTCAATTGTGCCATTTACCACTCACCCTAGGATTCATCCCTAATTTACCAACCTTCCTTCAATGATCAGAATTAAGATACTGGTAACAGTTTTAAAAATTATCTATAGCCACTCGTCAACCCTCTAATTTCCAATATGCAATTTATAACAAAATCTCTTCTACCATAGGGATTGCTTTAATAATTAATGCAGACTTGAACTCAGTTCAAGACTAAAATATGCTCATATATATATATATATATATATATATATATGAGCATATTTTAGTATTGATATATATATGATATATATATATATATATATATATCATCATTATCAACCATTATCAATCCACTGCAGGAAGAAGGTCTCTCCAAGTTTAATCCATCTTCTCCGATCTTCAGCTTCTCTTCTCCACATCACCCCTGCACACTTTCTTATTTCATCCATCCATCTCACATGTGGTCACTTTCTGGGTCTTTTACAATCTCTTGGAATCCAGTTTAAAATTTCAATTGTCCATCTATTATCATCTCTTCTAGCAATATGTCCAGCCCAACTCCACTTCAATTTTTTAATTTTTTCAATGACATCAGTAACACCCGTTTGTTCTCTTACCCATACATTGCGTTTTTGATCTCTTCTTGTTACTCCCAACATACATCTCTCCATACTTCTTTGAGTGGTCTGAAGTCTCTGTATTGCTCTTCTATTAATTGTCCAAGTCTCAGATCCATAAGTAAGAACTGGTAAAACACATTTATTAAAAACCTTCCTTTTCAAACACATAGGCATATTTCCTTTTAGTATCAAGTTATTTCTACCAAAAGCACTCCAACCAAGTTTAATTCTATGATTAATTTCTTCCAATATGTTTCCATCTGTATTAATAATCTGACCAAGATATTTGTAACTGTTAACTTCTTCTAATTCATCATAATCAATCTTTATTTTCATATTTTGAGCAAATCGATTAAACATTACTTTAGTCTTTTTAACATTTATCTTTAGTCCTACTTTCCTACTTTCATCTGATAATTCCTGCAACATATCCTGCAGCTCTGAAGCATTATTTGCAAAAACAACTATATCATCTGCGAAATCTAAATGACTTAAATAATCTCCATTTACTTTCACTCCTTTAGATTCCCATTTTAATCCACAAAATACTTCTTGCAGCATTGCTGTAAAAAGTTTTGGAGATATGGAGTCACCTTGTCTTACACCTTTCTCAATGTTGACTTTCCCAGTATCATTATGTAATCTAATTGTTGCTGTTCCATTTTTATAAATATTCTTCAAAATATGACAATATCCTGGATCTATACCTTGATGATCCAATGCTTTAATCACTGAAGAAATGTTTATAGAATCAAATGCCTTTTCATAATCTACAAATCCAAAACATAATGACAACTCATATTCATTTGACTTTTCTATAACTTCTCTCAACACCTGGATATGATATATTGTACTAAAACCACTTTTAAATGCAGCTTGTTCTCTTGGTTGGTGGAAATCCAATGTTATATATATATATATATATATATATATATATATATATATATATATATATATATATATATATATATATATATATATATATATATATATATATATATATATATGATAAACAAAAATGCAAGTTAAAAAAACTTGCTAACACTTGTATTTATGTCCACAGATGGCATTCTACCAAAAACACCGATCAAGCATATGATTCGTTTACATAAACGTCAGAGTAGTTAGTATTCACTATCTCTAACTATAATTCCACTTTCAGATCATGATTTCAAGCTATTTGCTATCATCATTGAAAGACAGGAATAAAGAAACTAGATCTAAATACAAACTCTGAGCTTTTATGAAACAATTTCTATTCAGCTTGCAAGCGTGAATTTTTTAGATCCGTAATGTCTTCAAACTCAGCATAGCAAACCAGATAGCTATATGGGTCTGATCTCAGTTCAGCATCACCACATAGTAGCAGATGCTTCTACTATGTGGTGATGCTGAACTGAGATCAGACCCATATAGCTATCTGGTTTGCTATGCTGAGTTTGAAGACATTACGTGTCTAAAAAATTCACGCTTGCAAGCTGAATAGAAATTGTTTCATAAACGATCAGAGTTTTTATTTAGATCTAGTTTCTTTACAGATTGCAGAGGCTTTTACTATGTGGTGATTCTGAACTGAGATCAGACCCATATAGCTCTCTGGTTTGCTATGCTGAGTTTGAAGACATTACGTGTCTAAAAAATTCACGCTTGCAAGCTGAATAGAAATTGTTTCATAAACGCTCAGAGTTTGTATTTAGATCTAGTTTCTTTATTCCTGTCTTTCACTGATGATAGCAAATAACTTGAAATCATGATCTGAAAGTGGAATTATAGTTAGAGATAGTGAATACTAACTACTCTGACGTTTATGTAAATGAAACATACGCTTGATCGGTGTTTTTGGTAGAACGCCATCTGTGGACATAAATACAAGCGTTAGCAAGTTTTTTAACTTGCATTTTTGTTTATCATAAATTTACCTTTGAGGTCTTTCTTGCAATGATATAGATTGCAGAGGCTTCTATTATGTGGTAATGCTGAACTGAGATGAGACCCATATAGCTATCTGGTTTGCTATGCTGAGTTTGAAGACATTACGTGTCTAAAAAATTCACGCTTGCAAGCTGAATAGAAATTGTTTCATAAACGCTCAGAGTTTGTATTTAGATCTAGTTTCTTTATTCCTGTCTTTCACTGATGATAGCAAATAGCTTGGAATCATGATCTGAAAGTGGAATTATAGTTAGAGATAGTGAATACTAACTACTCTGACGTTTATGTAAACGAAACATACGCTTGATCGGTGTTTTTGGTAGAACGCCATCTGTGGATATATATATATATATATATAGTTTGTATTTCACTTGGTCTCACCTTTCTGATTGATAAGCTAGTTAAAACTACCATTCCTAGTGTTTTGCTTTACTTCATTACCAACATACTTCCGATCAGAGAGATGCAGTCACCCTCAATGAGAAAAAGTTCACCATCATTCATCCCTGCACAATCCATTTGTCAAAACTCATATTTTTTGCACTGTCCATCATTTTCTTCATAAATGTCCTATTAAAGCATATAAAACATACATTTTCAGGCATTCTAATTATACACACTCAACAATACCTCTTATGCATAGCATATGTGGATGATGACATCATATTCATGCCATCTCATGCAAATTTTTCCATATTGCAAACAATTCTCAATAAATATATTGCCACATATAAACTTATAATTAACATGAGTACAACAGCAGTGTGATTTTATACACATATATACAATACACTCAAATATTCCAGGAAAATGAAATCCCTTGCTTAGCCTTCATATTTTAAAAGGTCCATTAATCTTGAAAAACATCTTACAAATCAAGCTTTAAAATGTCACATAGATTACCCACTCCCTCCACAAAGATTATTTCATCCTTTATGCTAATATTGACATATTTAATATATTCACCATGATTAATATTATATATATTATTTGTCTATTGTTAAAGTTTCAAAATTGTTTGTGTCTGTCATCTCCTTACTCCAAAACACGATTGTATGGGGCAGGAAGACAGTTACAATCTCAGATAAAAGACTTAGTTGCCACTCATTAAAAATGGTTTAGGCCTTTAACTATCCAAGTGTTCTATATATAAAAATCATAAATATAATTGTATCAATTGATCAAAATTCCCCAGCATTACTATCACTGTTATAAGTAATACTTACTGATAGACCCTTCCCATCTATCAATTTTAATTCTTGCAACACTTTATCAATAAAAGAATCCAACCAATCAATTTTCTCATTTATCAATAAATACACATATTGAAAAACATATGCTATTCTATATCTTAAAGCCACGAAAGAGTATACTACCATGCTTAGTTTCAATAATTTCCATCTAATCCACTCCTTCAAAAGATGGAACGTGAAATCTAAATTTCTTTTGGATTTTTTAGTTTGTCTTAAACTATATGCATTTCCAACATCTAATTTTCTCCAATATCTCAATCTGTATAAAATTTATAACACTATTATGTACATTATCTCATGCAGAAGACAAAAAAAACTCAACATCACTTCTAACAGTACCAAGGCCTTAACCAAATAAGGACCATCATACAAAATTCATATAGATGACTAGTTGCATCTATATAAAATTTAATTCAATTTTATCAGAAAGTACACCTACACAACATTTACCACAACATTCACACTATCCTTTCTGTTGCACTTACTATATCTTCACCATTGTCAACAACCTCAGAAGACACTCAGCTGCATTCATCAATAAGCTCCATTGAATCAACGACCAGGACAATAATAGTGTCACCAGATATTTTTGCAGTCACATTGTCCCTAATAAAACAACTATTCAATACATAACAGATCATATTCCAACAATAACCACATTAAATAGCATTTAATTGTGCCACACATTACTTTCAACATAACTCATTTAAAATAACTGCCATTAACACCATTCACTACCAGATTACAGAATTTACTCTAAATCTATCACAATCCACAAGCTGTCACTATATGTAATTTTACCGTGAATTGACATTGTTCTTTGTACAGCATCCATAGCTTGTATTTAAGTCACCTCTAAATGTTACTCCAAGTTTAACAAGTAAAAGAACAATAGGCAAGATTAATTTAAGGACTATAAATAACATTCAATATGATGCCACATTTTACAATCTTAAGTCATATGTATCTATTCATCTATTTATGATGTTGATTTTTATATTGAACTGCTTTGTTAAGATTTAATGATTAAATTTGATATCCATCATTGTATCAAAACTATTAGCAACATTTGTAATAAAATGTACATTGAAACCTGATTAATGTAACTCTTAAAATGGATCTGTATAAAACCTGTAAAACATGATTGCATCTATAACCCTTACAATTAATGTTATGTAATGCTATGTAATCCAAAGGATTAAAAAAGCCTATTGTTGAAAACATAATAATAATAATAATAATAATAATAATAATAATAATAATAATGTAACGGTATATATAATTCAGAGCCTCACTTGGATGCGCCATATGGAATGGTATGCCCCCTCTCAATAAGATAAGATAAGGAGTTGCATCTCACTATAGTCAGATTTAAGGTCTTCATATAGAATGCCACGAATGATGTGATTTAATTTTGATATAAAACTATATTTGTTCCAAATAACTAATTTATTATTTTAAAAAAATTATTATATCCAACCACATCAAATCAATTTTTACCTTAATTAACTTTACCGTTATGCTCAGATTTCGAACTCAGGGAAGTTTAACACTTTACTCTCTTCAGGGGTTCCTATCAATATTTTAAAGTAATATTAACAACGAATCTCACTAACTCTTTAATTCAAATAAAACAAAATTGAAGACTTCATTTAATATAAAAAAACATACTTATTTATTTAACAATTAAATAATTTAAATTTTACAATATATATTTTAAAATAATATTTATATATCTACCTCCTTATATTAAAAAAATAAACATTCTCTTTGCTTACGGTAGATATATTTCTAAACATATAACACTACATGATTTTATAATGTATTTAAAATATAAGTATTGTAATATTTAGACGTTTATATTAACGCTATTATACAGTAATTGGGTTATACAAATAATAATCCAATCATTTGTATGTAATACCTTCATTCCGTTAAAATGGTTGTCTGTAACTTATATTTATTAATATAAAATATATACTTTACAATAATGTTAATCATTTATCCATTTATCATGCATTACATTTATTAATCTATTTAGGTTAGTGTAAACAATGTAGTGTCATGTCATGGAAAATAACATGTGGATTTAAAAATAGTTTAATATCTTACCTCTAAGTTCACATTATCCCGTTCCCAAAATTAACATTTATTAACCGATATTTAAATCTTTATTAATCATAAATAAAAACAAAAATATTCTAAATTATTAATTCTCTCTTATTATTCATTTATATAATAAAATGAATATGATGATAAAGAAAATGAAATTAACTTTTCCTAATTATAATTTTCAAAAATCCCAAATGGCATTTACAAAAGTTAATGTTCCTCGCGAGAATGAAAATCCTTCAAAGACACAGTTTTTTTATTCCTTTGTTGTTAAACATTAAAGAGAATAATATTAGGATATCCTAAGTTGACATTTAGTTTCCTCTTTATATTCATCTTTTTAATATAAAGTTCTTTCATTAATATTTATAATTCCATTTTGAAGATCTAATTTTTATAATTTTAAGGCATTCATAATTCCATTTTGAAGATCTAATTTCTTTATAATTCTAAAGCATTCGGCAACAATGTTCTTCCCACATATATATGTTTGATTAGGCAAGTGCATTTTATCTATGCCATGATAAATATTTGTGTTCTAGCCACTCTGCATTTTCTTTATAATGAAAAGTACATAAAATTTGAATGAAGTTTTTATAAACATGTTATTTTTTTTTAAGATGCTGTTTAGATTTTAATACATAATTCAAACAATTTTTTCTATAAAACACGAAAATATATTTAGATTACTTTTGTTGAACAAGTATAAGAAACTTCTTTTAATGAGTATGAAATTGTTTAAAATATAAACTTCAACTTACACTGTTATTTGTAATCAAACATAGTAATAGTTTTTATGAAAATATAGCTGATAAAAATAGAATCCTTATTCTTCTAATAAGAATAGAATTAATA
This sequence comes from Epiperipatus broadwayi, assembly GCA_028023455.1. Taxonomy (NCBI): domain Eukaryota; kingdom Metazoa; phylum Onychophora; class Udeonychophora; order Euonychophora; family Peripatidae; genus Epiperipatus; species Epiperipatus broadwayi. Next base: position 78,443 of record JAQFVV010000744.1, on the reverse strand, counting down.
TATCATGTCTCACTCCATCAGCTCGCTGAAGCATAGCCATTCTCATTGTTGCAATGGCAATTAGATATTAAAACACTAAGTTAATTTCACTTCCTTTATTTCGATAAACTGTGAACCCAGAGGTCATTTATCACCTTGTCAACAGTCTTTTGTCAACAACATCATTTTTCATTTTAAAAAAATGAAAAATAGTAACTTTATATATTTATTTTCATAAGTATAATAATAATGTAAATATAATCTATACATATTGATTATATAAATGTATGAGTATATATATATATATATATATATATATATACTCTTACATTTAATAATAATAATAATAATAATAATAATAATAATAATAATAATAATAATAATAATAATAATAATAATAATAATAATAATAATAATAATAATAATAATAATAATAATAATAATAATAATAATAATAATAATAATAATAATCCCACAGCAAATTTCT
>JAQFVV010000744.1:0-77477 GCA_028023455.1 Epiperipatus broadwayi | reverse complement strand
CTGTAACTTTTTAGACTCAATAAAGTTTTGCTTTGAAACATAATAATAATAATAATAATAATAATAATAATAATAATAATAATAATAATAATAATAATAATAATAATAATAATAATAATAATAATAATAATAATAATAATAATAATAATAATAATAATAATAATAATAATAATAATAATAATAATGAAGATGATGATGATGTGTTTATTTAAATGAAAATTTTTGTGTATTGCAATATCTATTGACATATATAAATTTAAATTACTTACAGAAAATATAGAGGGCAGTATCAAAAATGACTAACATTATAATAATTGAAATAAGATACCTTATATTTTTTTCATTATAATTTTTTTTTGGGATGAAACAGATGTGATGCCTGCAATATTATTTCCTTCAAATAATTATGTAATATCAATATTTCTCATATTTTTTTATATTTTATTGTAATTCATTAAAACCATATCAACAGGACTTTCATAAAATCCCATTGTATAAATGTAAAGCTTTATCTAGTGGTTAATGTAATCTATATTATATTTACTATTTTGTTTTAAAAAAATCTCCAGGCAATGTTCATTCGCAAAAAGAGATATGAAAGTAGTATTTTATGAAGATTTCTGTATCCTAAGCATTAATGAGTTTTTCCTTTGACTGTTACAAAAAGATATAGACTGTAAATTAAAAAAAAATGTGACATTTTAAAATAATAATATTATTATATGAATAGTAATAATGATTATTGTATTTATATGAAGTGGATGGTGTCAAAGTTGTGAGTGGAGTGAGTTTGACAATTGTAAATAAAAATGTAACATTTATTACAATATGTTTTTTTGTAACTTTGAGAATAAATTATACTTACTTATACCAAAACACTACTGAAATGGTAACGAATACAACTATGCCTAAAAAAGTGCCGATAACAATAAATGTTATGTCAAGACCTATGGTATATATATATATTGAAATAATAAATTTAACGGTTTACAAACTATTACAAACAATCCTTAAATCTGCAGAAGTACTTTTAGTTAATTTTTTAAACCTGCTTCTAACTGCCATTAAATTAAAAAAAAAAAAAAAAGCGGAAGCAAACGTCATCAATTCAAATGCCATGAATCTCGTATTATAATATTAGCAACTTGTCAATTTATTAAATGCATTTATTACTGTTTATAAAAATTGCCTCTTTATTTTTTCTTTTACTATGGTTTCTCACTTCATGAAGACTTTTCACATTTTCAAAATCAAATTTAAATTTATATTTACATGATTTTTCATGATCAAAGAAAACTGAAAGAGTCATTAAATCACCATTATTTTTACTTTTTACATGCTTATATAACAATTCATGCTCCTTCAATATTTTCTCAATACTGCACCTAGATTTTCCCTATATATGATAACATACAATCACAAAAAATGATATTTGACATTCCATTTCTGCTTGACAGGTATGACATCCTTAGAATTATTGACTAATTTATTAAAATTGTTTGGAATGTAGAAAGACCATTAAATACATTCTTGTATAAATCCTTAAATTTCACTTGTGGATTTGAAATAAATGGAATAGATATCCATTTTTTACTATTAATCTTCATTTCCTTTAAATTATTATAACTTTTTTTTAAATTGACATAAAGTATTGTTTATTTGTTCCATTTTATAACCAACATCAAGCAATTCCTTGGCAAATATCTCAATATTTTTCAGTTTATCACTTTGGTAACGACATAATTTTTCATTCTGAAACAAAAAAAGATCTAAAACTTGTTATCTCATGCATCATTGGTACTTTTGATTTACAATTTATATATCCCCTTTTTTGCAGTGGCTTAATTATTAATTTACAATTTAATATAGTATTATCTCTTGTAATAATTAAATCTAGATTTAATTATTACAAGAGATAACCATATATTAAATTGTAAATTAAAAATTAAGCCACTGCAAAAAAGGGAATATATAAATTGTAAATCAAATGTACCAACAGATTTAATTATTACAAGAGATAATACTATATTAAATTGTAAATTAATAATTAAGCCACTGCAAAAAAGGGGATATATAAATTGTAAATCAAAAGTTCTAATGATACATAAGATGGCAAGTTTTAAATCTTTTATGTTTCAGAATGAAAAAAATATTTCCTTACCAAAGTGATAAACTGAAAAATATTGAGATATTGCCAAGGAATTGCTTGATGTTGGTTATAAAATGGAATAAATAAGCAATACTTTATGTCAATTTAAAAAAAGTATAATGATTTAAAGTAAATGAAGATTAATAGTAAACAATGGATATCTTTTTCATTTATTTCAAATCCACAAGTGAAATTTTTTAAGGATATATATATATATATATATATATGTGTGTGTGTGTGTGTGTTTGTGTTTAATGTTTCATTCTACGTTCAAAACAATATTAATAAATTAGTCAATAATTCTAAGGATGTCATACATGTCAAGCAGAAAAGTGATGTCATATATCAATTTTTTTGTGATTGTATGCTATCATATATAGGTGAATCTAGATGCACTATTGAGAAGAGATTGAGAGCATGAATTGTTATATAAATGTGCAAAAAGTAAAAATAATGGTGATTTAATTTCTTTTTCAGTTTTATTTGATCGTGAAAAATCATGTAAATATAAATTTAAATTTGATTTTGAAAATATGAAAATTCTTCATGAAAAGAGAAACCATAGTAAAAAAAAAAATTAAAGAGGCAATTTTTATAAACAGGAATAAAATGCATTTAGTAAATCAACAATATGCTAATATTGAATTGATGATGTTTGCTTCTGCTTTTTTTTTTTTTTTAATTTAATGGCAGTTGAGGCAGGTTTAAGAAATTAACCAAAAGCACTTCTGCGAATTTAAGGATTGTTTGTAATAGTTTGTAAACCATTAAATTTATTATTTCAATTATATATATATAATAATACCAGTGCATAACGCTATACTGAAATAAATATACAAATATTAAGCAATTAAATCATCCCACATGATTAAGAAATCCAGTACTGCCCTCTGTGAACTAATATATAAATACATTAGAGTTCGAATTTCAAAATAGGCAGGTCAAAATACTTTAATGTATTTATATATTAGTTCACAGAGGGCAGTACTAGATTTCTTAATCGTGTGGGATGATTTAATATATATATATATATATATATATATATATATATATATATATACAATATTTATTAAATATTATATATATATATATATATATATATATATTTAAACATTTAATAAACATTTTTCAAATATTTAAAAAAACTTGCATTGCAAATTAAAATATTTTCATTTATATATGTTCATCTTATATAATAAATGAAAATAATTTATAATGTGTTCCAAATGATCATTCCATGTATAATACTTTTTTCTAAAATAATTAACTGTTTATTAATTGGTATCTTTATATAATGACATCAGATAAAATTCAAGCTAACGTTTTTTAAATTTTTAGTAATAAAATATGCTTTCCCAAATCATATACATTTTTTATGCTAAAAGTAAAATTAATATTCAATAATTATCTAACATAATACAAATGTATATTATTATAATTAAAATAAGCATAAGTTAATTTTTATATTTGCATTTTTTTTATTACTATATTTTTTTAAATATAATACTTGACTTATTCATAAATTATCGAAATATATATAAATTCCATTCATTCATATGCAATTAATAAACTAAATATATTACATATATTATGATTCTTTTTTTTTTCAATGATTTTCTTCATTTTTTGTCAGGCTTAATGTAATTTGTAAATGTTGTTTCCAAATTACCAGTTAATAAATTAAATTCACATACTAATTTCAAGTTATTTATTTATACTGAAGGTTAGATTGTAATAATATCTAAATGATAGTTCCAGGCAATTCTGTAGACATTATTTTTTTGTGTGTTTAAGATATTTATTAGCATACTGCTCTATTTTGAATATATATATATATATATATATATATATATATATATATACAATATATATATATATATAATGTTGTAATAACATTGTAAATAATAAATGTATTGGTAATTAACTATTATATACAATATATTTCAATCTGAAAAAGTTTTTCCAACCAATTAATACCAATTATATATATATATATATATATATATATATATATATATATATATATATATATATATATATATATATATATATATATATATATATATATATATATATATATGTGTGTGTGTGTGTGTGTCGGTGTCGATGTGGGTGTGTTCAATGAAATATTTTCATAGATTATTATTATAATTAAAAATAGAAATGTGGAGATAATATTCTTGTAAATAGAAATAACCTTTATCATTTGATTTTACCAATAAATTATCAATTATATCTAATTGAAGATACATGGAATATATTTAGTTCAACATATAGAAGTTTCTGGAGAAGCTTAAATTATATTTTCAGAATGTCAAAAATATGATATTATTTCACATTCTCACACTAAAAAATAGCTTTCTGAGTTTAAATCTATAAAAAAAGTGTGTTTATAAAAACTCAAAACAAAGAGCTATTATATGAGTTACGAAAAACCTGGTTTGATGTCAGGGATTGTCAATTAGTGGTAATTGACAATATCTTTGTAAAATCAAATGTTTAAGATTATTTCCATTTACATGGGTATTATCTACTCTTCTATTTTTATTATATATGTATGTGTGTAAAATACTTTTAATATTATATGGAAATATGTATTTGTGTTTGAAAAGGAAATATTTTTTTTATAAATGATTCTTAAATACAGATCTCAGTCTTGGACATTTAAAATGGAGAGCAATAGAGAGACTTCAGACTACTCATTAAATTTGGAGGTTTTATGTTAAAGAATAACAAGTCGATATCAAAAGTGAAATACATAGGAGAGAGAAAACAGGTGTTAATGACATCATTGAAAGAATTAAAAAAGTCTAGTGTATATGGACTAGACTCATTGTTAAAGGAGATAATAATAGGTGAACAAATAAAATCTAATTATTTAAAGATGGTGTAAAGATATAGAGAAAGGCCACATATGAGGTGGTTGGACAAAGTAAGAAAGTATGGTGGGTGATGAGAAGAAAATATGGTAGAGATCAAAGAACATGAATTGAAATTGGAGATAGCTTCATCTTGCAATGGATGAATAACATTTGAAAATGATGATGGTAATGATGATTACGATGATATTTATCAAAATGTTTCAGCAATTATTATATTTTTTTTACAATACTAAAATGGTAAAATTGATAAGAATATGCTAAAATTGATTATATAACTCAAAAATCTTTCAGCAATTTTGATTACAACTTTCAACAGTTTTGAAAAACAATAGTCATTTCACTAAAATAGTAACTCTAGGAAATAAACATAAATGTGGATTATGTTGACAAAACTATTGGTTTTTGAAATATTAGTTCATAGCTTTAGGTAATATAAAAAAGGATTATCACATTAAAGCAGCAAAATGGGTCTAATGATAAATACTAAAAACACCAAAGTAATGTGGTTTTTCATTAATAGCATATAACTGTAATGTGCAAATTGATGACCATTTCAATTATTTTTTTGAATCATAATGAATTACATACAAAACATCTAGAAATTTTAAATTTTAAATTTTTACATGAAATAAGATTATTGTTAGTGAGATATTGAAAAGAAAAAGGTATGAATGGAATAAAAAGAGGTTAGATATAAAAAAGTTACCTGCTACAGATTGATTATGGTTTAAGTAGTCTATAACAATATGGATAAAACATGAAGAGAACTATATATAATCAATATAACCAATGCAACAACTTATTAAAAATTCAACTAATTATAATGTAAATGATCATGTGACTACTATTTATATATAGCACTATTACAATTTAATTATATTTCATATATGCACAATACGTATATATTTTAAAACAAATATACTCTTGTTCTTAAAGGTGTAAACATTAAATATAAATGAAAAATTATGCATATTTATTAAAAAAATATTTCAGCAGGAACATAATTAAATCTACAACAATCTACACCAGAAATAGCAAAAAAAATTCATATAATAAATCAAATACCAATAGATGTCATTCAAAATTAATTTAAGCTAAAATTTTAATCCTATGTCTAACTGTATTGTCTTGGATATTAGATCAAAAAGAATTGAGACATTGTCATACATTTTTGATTCCACCCTTTCAAAAGGTTCTACAATTGTATAGAAACCTGTCCATACTTGTGTGAAAGTGGTATAGTGAAAATTATACTACAGAAATATTTGTCATTAAGTGAATAATCTCTAATAAATAAATAACAAAAGTTATTAATATACCTAAAGAGTACGTGATATAATCAATTAAACTGCAGTAATTGCTCTACTTATATATACTTCACAGTAAAAAATATATATGTCTAAGAGATTGTGATCTGTTCCAACTGATGAGAGCTGGTTCAAACAATATGTGTATCTTGGGGATCTTATAAATTTTCCACATGCCTTTGGTCAAATGTTTATGAATACCCTCCTCCACAATATGTAAAAACAGGATAGAGATTAATCCCTACCTGGCATAAGAGTGATATAGTGAAATCTTCACTACAATAATATTATACATGTTGTGAATTTCAAATATAACTTATTCTTGAAACCTGATATGAAATAAAATTTCTCTGTAATACTCATAATTACATATGAAATATATATATATATTTATGTGAGTTACTATATTTCACTGTAATACTCATAATTACATATGAAATATATATATATATTTATGTGAGTTACTCTTGATGACACTGTAAAAACAATTTTATCTTAAATTCTAATAAATAATAGTTTTTATACATTTTTGAATGATTTTAAAATAATAGGAATTAAAAAAGGAATGGTTTTAATATAACAGGATTGGTAAGAAAATAAATAAAATAAACGCCACTTTGGAATTAGAGTTGCTATAATGTATTCATGCTTGAAATGAAGAAATGAACATTATTGTTTGGAAGGTTTAAAACATCATCTTACATTCTCAAAATAATTCTTACACTATTTTATGTTGTTGTTAAACATTGTTTTAAATTCGAAATAATTTCATTGAATATAAAACCTATTTTCCTTTTTATAAGATTGTAAATATTTTTATTCGGTTTTTATTTCCAGATTTGTTTCTGAGGTAGATTTCTTCATGATTAAGTCACAAAAAATATATATATATATATCTTTGTTATTATAATCTAATTTAACAAAAATTCCATCTGTTTTATTTCCATTATTTATAAATAAAAATCATTTTTATGAAATATTTTTTTTTTGCAAATGGGATAATGCATTGATCTGCATTATAACATTTTTCAAGTTTACTTCTGAAATAAAAGTATATTTTTGATATTGATGCCTTTGTTTGCATTTTGATATTTTTTTTTTTTTAAAAAAAATCATTATTGGTGTTGATGTTAAAAACACTTAATTTTGTTGGAATGTAATCAATTAATTTGTTTATACTAAGTTGTACATTGCAAGTTTTAATGATAGCAATAGTATTTCATTCATCCGGAAATTTACGCATTTATTGTCAGAAAATGACAGTGAATAAAATATTGGGTACTTTTCTATTTTACGGCCAAACAAGATGTCTGCCTGGATTTTTGATAAATGAACAATACCAGGGGTTTCCCTTTATGTATGTTTTAGGTATTATAATTAAAACATAACAACATGTTAAATTAAATAAAAGTAATAAATTGCATTAATAATCTTTATTTCATTTTTTTTCTTATAACGTGAAAGTGATATCTTTGAACTTTAAAATTTTCAGTAACCTCTATAAATAAACCAATGAGTTGCTTCATATTAAATATTTTCAGTTTCATTGTTTTTATATTTATTTTTCTAATGAATTGTATATTCTATAATTTATTTTTTTATTTATGTGCAATGTGTATAAAAGAAAAGTAGTCAGCAAACAAAAATATAACGTTCTAATGAGCATTTTATATGCATTATGTCATACTTTAACTATTCCTTCATAAGTGGACTAGTTCAGGTTCCTTATCTGATCGGATTGAGCACTCATTGATGCTAAACAATGTGTAAAAATGTGGAAATTAAGTGTATAATCATGACCTAAGTGTATAAATAAGTATGGCCAATGTGTAACCATGTGTATAATATCCTACCATTGCTTAGGCTCTCTGAATCTGATTGCTGCAATTAAGGGAGAGGATCTGACATTATATAGTTCGCCTTTTTGGAGGCAAAAACAGACAGAATATCTGTCTAACCTAAATGATAGTGTGTGCTCTTAAAGAATTTTTTTTTTCTAATTGAATGACTAAATGTGATCTTTATTGAAACCACTTCCAACAGCGAAGGCGTTTTTTGAATATTCTCTACCAATACATCTATGCAATGAGGCATGTCCAGATAGGTAGACATGTCAATTAAAAGCTTCATTCAATCATGAGAGCTTTACTCACAACAAAGTGAGAAAAGCTCACCTGAGTTGATTGTTAGCTTTGTCACTATCATTGTTTACATTTTTACAAATGTAGCCGTAAAATTAAACTGACGAGTGATAACTCAAAAAATAAAAATAAAAAATTGATTTGAACAGCTACAAACAGTGATTTTAAAAGTAATTACAAGTGGTAATTCACAAAAATAAAACTTGGTACTGTATTTCTCTTATGAAGAAATGAGAGAAAATTAAAAATTGGCTAATTCAATTGATTCATGGGAATCATTTGACCCAACAAACCCTGATGCTGTATAAGCTACAAAGAGTTATTAATATTTTCCCTACAGGTTAATAAGATCATGAAGCATGAAATAAAATTAGTCACATTAATGAACATAATAGATCCTCAGATATAAAAATATTCAAGTGCCAATCTATGGCAGGAAAAAAAATAGCCACCATAGATTTTGGCAAAACATTTACAATTCTCGCAGATTATTTTCTTCAAAACCTCTACAATAATTCAGATATATTATTTCATTATCAGCATTCATAAACACGGGAAAGCAAGAGAATTTGCCACAAGAATCCGACTTTAACATTAAAGTGCAAATTCAAAGATTTCATGAATGAAGCACATCATAATCGTTTTCCTTATGGCATAAGCAAACATAGTTTAAGATTTAAAATGCTGATGATTCTGGATTTAGATGTTAAAATAGATATATCCCAAGCAGTATGTTAAAATAGATATATCCCAAGCAGTACTAGCATAATCAATAATTAATCAAGCAATTACATTAAAAATACTAAGTACAATGTGCAATAAATTAGGCATAACACTGGGTTGGTCAGACTGTCAGTCAGCTTATTTAATTCAGCATCAAATTGTCTAAGGCATTGCTACAGATGCGATGAACGAATACACACACACATACATAATGCTTGCACAACTTTACAACATGTACATTTTTCAAGTGAGTCAAACTAATGAAGGCAGTGTTTCTGAAATTAAAAATAATAGACAACCAATATGAGAATGGAAAAATCCATTACAAAAATCAGCATAGGCAATTATAAGAAAAATAAACAATTTGCCTGTATAAATCATATTAAAGACAATAAGTCTGGATTTATAAAAAGTAGTATAATTAATGATACACCAGTTAGTATGGAACTCAACATAGGGTCTGCAGTATCTTTTGTTTCAAAAGGGATCTGGGTTAACATAAACAATCTTAATAAATGTAAGCTGCATTCTAGAAACAAATCAGTGTCCGACTAACAGGGCAGTAAAATAAATTGTTGGGCCCAACATCAGTTAAAATTTACAATCCTAACAAGACTAAAAACATAACACTGGTAGTGGAATTATATAATCATGTCATCTTAGCGGTCCATGACTGGTTTAATCACTTTGCAGTGACAAAAGTGAATCAGATCACATTCTTATTACTCAGAAATTTTCCACAAAAAGATGGGTCTGGACTTAGGGTAACCAATATTTTACAACTGAATAGAGAGATAATATACATTAGTTGTTGTTACAGATTACTTACACTATCTTTGGAAAGTGAAGTAGAAGTAGAGTTCAAAAGTGTGTCACAGCAAGGGTTATCAACCTTATATCATATCCAGAATGGGACACCCATTAGTACCAATCATCAAGGAAAATAATGGTTTGCACATATGTGGGGATTATCAATGTACAATCAGCAAAGCTTTTCATCCTGATAATTAGCCACCTCCATCCATCAACCAAATCCTATTCACATTATCATGTGGTTGGGTTTTGACTAAAACTGATCTAAAACAAGCACACTGTCATCTACTGATGGATGATCAGGCTGCAATAGTATTATCAGTAATAATCCATGAGGGGTTAATTAAAATGAACTGTTTGACTTTTGACATATCAGTCACTCCATCAATATTTCAGATTGTCATGGATCAACTGGCTTCTGGAATACCAGGCAAACTACCATATTTTGATGATGTCTTATTAGTGGCACAAATACTGAAACAATTCTGGAATACCACCAACAAACACCAAGACAAATTCAAAGCCTCTGGCATTAAAATAAACTTTGATAAATGCATATTTGAAACGAATGAGCTTGAATTTTATACAGAATAAATGCAAGTGGCTTTTACCATACTAAAAAAAAGTGTTGGCAATAAAAAATCTAAAACACCCAAAAATAAGAAGGAATTTAACACCTTCTTAGGATTCATAAGTTATTAGGAAGGTTTTTTGTACCATAAAACTAAGGCTGCTGACCCTATACAGGCTACTGGACAAAAATGCATTCTGGAAGTGGGACAGTGATAAAGCATTCAATAAGATAAAAAAATTAATCTTAGCAACAGCAGTCATGGCACATTTCAACCCAAAAAAGGTGCTAGTACTGATATGTAATGCATCAGTATTTGGAGCAAAGGAAATGCCACATAAAAATAATGATGACACACACGACCATATTGTCTTTACATCAAATTACCTCTCAAGGGATGAGAGACACTAGGCTCATATTGATCAAGAGGCCCTAGCTTTAATCAATGGCATCAAAAATGTTACAGTTACCTATATAGTAAACCATTTATCTCACAAATACTTCACAAACCCCTTTTGGGAATATTTTCAACTGACAAGGAAATCACTCCACAGGCATCATCAAAAATGCTGTGGCAGTTCAATTTATTGTCTGGCTATGATTTTGCACTACAGTACATTTACATAATACATATTATCCATGTAGTTGCATTAAGCCAATTGCCTGTAGAGATCACTGACAATATAAAAACATCAAGTCAATCGATTATCATGATTGACTTACATTCACAGATATGACTGAACAGTAAGACCATGGTTGTGTAGACTACTAATGACTCTGGCTTAAAATGCAACAAAAATGGATCCAACAAAGTTGGCATAATAAAAAACCCAGATGAGTTGTAATCAGCCTGCTGGATGCATAGGCTGATTCTCTCAACTGAATGCAGCTGCATTATCTGGGGATTCAGAGTAATGATATCCCAGCAGGACATTACAAGGTGTTCAGTTAGTTACATAATGGACATCCAGAACTAGTCCAAATGAAAATGCTATCAAGTTCATATGTGGTGGCCTACATTAAATGCTGGTATTCAAGTCAGAATCGACCATTGCCAGCCATACAAACGAATGAAAACATGCATCAAAAAACAAAATAGCCCATTTGACTAAACATGAAAGGCCTAGGTCTAGACAACATGGGGATCATGTAGGTCATGGAAAGGCAAACTGCTGCTAATATTAGTTGATTCATACTCCAAGTGGATTGAGGTACTGCAACATGCCATCCAGGTCATCTCAGTGATTATGTTATCCAGAGCTAAATTTACCCAGGGGGAGGAATATCATAACTGACCTTAATTTCATAACTGTACTAGTCCAAGTTTTTTATCTGATCAGATTGAGCACTCATTGCTGCTATGCAATATGTAAATATGTGAACAATCAATGTATAAACATAGCCAAAGAGTAAAAGCATGATTTTCCTATGTATAAATATGTGTATAAAATCCTACCATTGTTTAGGCAATCTGAAATGGACTGTAATCATTAAGTGAGGTGATGTGTAATTAAATTGTCAGCCTTTTTGAAGGCTAGGCAGAGAACATATGTCTAGCCTAAATAACAGTGTGTGCTCTTATGGCAAAGAATGTCTGTCTGAATGACTGAATGTGCTCTCCATTAAAACAGTTCCAATGGTTATGGTGTTTTCTGTTATATTCACTACCAATACATCTATTCATTGAGACAACACCAGATATGACTGGAAGCTGCTATGGCTATGGCAAACATGAGACAAGCTGTCTTGTACACTTGGAAGTCATTTAACAAACTCAAAGAAAACTGTCCTGTACTCTTGGAAGAATTAAGACTAGAACTCATGAGGCATGCTAAATATGCAGCTGGAAAAGAGTCCAGTCATTCCAATTGACCAGCTAATTAATGACCATGTTATATGTCACATTGTATTTATTGATTTATAATATGTATGTATATTTATCCTAACAAATTATACATATGAAGAAAATAGTGCTTATAATTTTAATATTACTGTCGGGTTGAGTCTGAAACCTGCAATTCAATCAAATACACAGTTTATTTATTTTTTTACTTGATTTTTAAGTCCACAAACCATCACCTTATATACAATATATACAACATATTTTTTACACAAATGTCTTTATTTCATCAAGTAAAAATATATTTAGGTGTACTTTGGTAACATTTTGTGTCTCACTAATATTTCATATAATTAGTTTTTTGCATAGAATCATTACTCATTTCAGCCAAACAAACTATCTGTTTCATGTTTTGAAATCTCGATATAGTGTTAAATTATAGAAAGAGAAAATCCCTTGCGGAATTAGCTCACTAATGTGTTGAAAAAATTATAATCATCTTGTTTAAAGCTAAGACTGTTCTGAAAAACTGTTGCATCTCAGATAAAAAATAGCAATATGATTATCTATAATTCATTCATAAGTATAATAAATTATATATATATATATATATATATATATATATATATATATATATATATATATATATATATATATATATATATATATATATATATATATATATATATATATATATTATTAGGTGTGTAATACTCTAACGCTTTTTTTATTTTTTATGATAAATGCTACTACAGAGAAGGCATTCAAATATTTTTATCTTGGATTGTCCCCATCCCCAGACGTTTCGACCTATGGGTTCTTCAGTGAGGAGTTGGGAATTAGATCTAAAAACCAACTCAAACAAAGTTTATCTAAAAGATAATTGTTAGAAGAACAATTATATATATATATATATATATATATATATATATATATATATATATATATATATATATTTTTTTTTTTTTTTTTTTTTTATATATATATATATATATATATATATATGACAGATGAGAATTGAATTTGATAGACAAATGTTTTCCCACTTACGTTTTTATCATGGTCTGATAATCTTATAAAATTTATTTTTCAAGAAAGGAAAAGATAACAGGATTATATAAGGCTGTATATCATCGTAATTTTTAAAGTATTTGACCTTTTTAAAAAATTTAATAGACTTTCCTAGTTTTCTGAAGTATTTAGTGTATTAGTCCTATCAAAATTAGGTATGTGGTCAAATTCTTTAAAAACATATAATGCAAATGATGATGTGAATCAACATTTGATTGAAGGCATTTGGAAGCCCCCAAACTTTAACACCAAAGAAACTATGGAATTCCATGTTAATAATGTCAAAAAAGTTGTGTAGTAATGAAATAAAATTGTGGTATTGGAGCAAAAGAACTAAAATATTTTCAAACAAAGTTAGTTGATTAGTATTAATATAATATTTTATAAAATTTGTTTACCCTTGACAATGACAATATAAAATTCTATTTTTTGAGAAGGAATGATCTAAGAATAATAATATTGTTTTTAAAATTTTTAGAAGGTTAAGGGTTTTAAAAAGATTATGATATATAAATATTATGATTTATTTTCTTATTTTAAAGAAATTTATTAATTCAATTGATTAAATATATTACCTGTTGTGATTGTAAAAATCTAATATCCCTATGAATGAACATTTATTAATTCATTGAAACAAATTTGATATTATTATGATATTATTGTAACTAAAAATTGTTATTAAAATTTGTAAAGTTGAATGTGATTTATTAAAAATTGTCAATCTGATTCAATGAAGGGATTTTATTTTAAAACATAAATATTTGTAGATATTATTAAATAAATAAAATGTTTTTTTGGTAGAAGAGTAATTTATTTATGTCTTTTAAAATTAAGTTTTGTCTTTTTTTTTTTTTTTTTTTTTTTTTTTTATATATATATATATATATATATATATATATATTGTGACCATCTGAATGGGCACAATGAATTTGAGATGCTTTGTATCTGCGTTGAATAGTTATGTTATATTTAAAAAAAAAAAAAAGAAATAGCCTTAGAATTTTAATTTTTTTTTTGCTGGAGATTGTTTGAAGCTTAGATATGGGTTTCTTATGCAATTGATTGACCACTTTATAAATATTCATTATTATTAATGTGGTTAATGAAATATTTAATGTGAGAGAGAGAGGTTGTTATTATAGGAATTGGTATATTTGGGCAGGAAAATGCAAAGCTATTTTATATTAGTGTAATATTTGGTTGAATGGTTTCAAAATTCTTTATCCATTAATACTTATCCTTTTGTCAACAATTAATAGCCATTTCAATTATATTTAGTTAGGATAGTTTAATATTTAGGTTGCAGTACATGTGCATGCATATATGTCTGTATTGTTTTATTTCATTTTCATCTTTTAATAACAGCAAACAATAGTACATGTACAATAAAAAACATTTAAATTACAGTAATTATCTTAATTAATTTAACAAATATATATTTCTCTCCAATGATTAATAGATAGTTGAATCAATGAATTATTTTACAAATTAAATAAATTATTAATCATTTTTGTTTAATAGTTAATTAATATTCATTTTTCTTTCAAGTTTGTAAAAGCTATTTATTTTTTAATTTTTTTTTGTCTTGATTTAATGAAAATGAATTTTTTTATTTTTTTGAAAATGTGATTAGATTCGATAGAAAAGAAGCATGGGAGTAACATTTTGAATGGAAATGACCTTTGCTAAAGAGAGCTATTTAACAAAGATCTCCAGTAGAGAATTTGCTTATTATGTAATGTAATTGTAGCCAGTAAACAGTGGCTCATTATTGTGAAAATTAAAGCTAGTTGCTGAAGTCAAATTGATTTTAAAAAAGACTTTGGAGTCAAACTTCGAAACGAACTTAAGAAATTTATTATGGGAAAAGTTAACTAGAATAGAATTCTAAATTTTAAAAAGGTACACAGATCCTTCCTTTCCTTGATTTAAACGTTTTGAATTAACCCCTTCATAACTATTGCTTTTTTTAAAAATGTATGTTGATAACGTCCAGTCTACATTACTTCATTAATTGTCATTTTATTTAAGAATAAATTGCATGAATATTATTATAGTATCACTAACCAACATGTGTCTTTTAATATATCTGAAAAATGCATGCAGAACTATTTTACAGAATATATTTTAATTTTTCATTATTTTCCTTGTTATGTTTTTGTGAGGATTAAACATAAAATTAAGGACATGCATATTTTGATAAATCATGTCCTGTTTAAATTCATCATAAAGAGATAACAGTATTTGTTTATCTAGTATTTCTGAAAATAATACATATTTTAAATGAAGGAAATAAAATGTGACTTACTTTAAATTAAATATTTGCTTAAATTGAATGGAAGAATAGAAATGCGGGTAATTTTTGTTCTCTTCGATAAAGATGGAATATTTTTTTTTATTAATTGTGGAATTACTAAGAAACCATGGTATCTTAATTGACAATATTTAAGAACAACCATGCATATAATAGACTATAATTCATCAAATACTATTCAAGAAAACTACTAAGAATAATTACATATTTAACTTAGAACTACAACTGAGAATGTCTTATATTTTCAGTATAATAAAGGAGCAATTAACCACTTGTGTGTGATTTGGTACCTTAAATAAATATGCTATGAACACTGGAGGTGCTGGGTGAGATTTAAGTTATGATTATATTTTTTAGTTCTCCTGCAGAAATTTATTTATTTATATTCAATTTGGAATGTGTCCCATATTGCTTCATAAACCTGGAGCAGAGCTTTGCAAGTGAACTTTCATTTAAGTTACAAAACAAATAACTTTGGTTTCTTTATTTTTTATTTTTTTTATTGCTTGTCATTATTAATATATATTATTGATAATAGGCTTACTTATTATTATGTTTTGTTGATAATTTGGGTTATTTTGACCTTCAAGACCATCTCTGAAGCTTATCCAAATGAGGAATATGCTGGTAAAAATTGATTGTGTACAAATAGGTCTTAATGTTTTTTTATGAAGGTAAAAGAAAGAAATATTTTTTAAAATATATTATTAGAGAGGTTTATATTTATTTTGTATACTTTATTATCTCAAAGTTGGAATTTTGTTCTTTTTTTAAATCAACGAACAATTTAAATAGTTTGCTAGATATGAAAGAAAGTTCGTTCGTAATAATTATAACCATTAAATTTTAAAAAGTAAGCTAAAGTTTATTCTGAATTAAAAGTTATACCTTGATGCAATATTTAATTACCATGTTGCCTGCATAGTGTGTAATTTAGAGTTAATTTTATATATACTTTTATTCGCGTGTGTGTGTCTGTTTTGCACAATTATGACATTTGTTTGATAAAGTTCAGTTTGTGAATATTTTTATGTATAAATTTCAGATGCTGTCATATTCTACTGAGTGAAATGGATTAGTATGTTATCTGTATGTATTTATCTGCCAGCGTGTATTTATAATGTTCGATATTTAGAAGAGCTTTGAGAATGGAAGGAAATATGATTGCATTATAATGCTTGTAGGGATAAAAGATTTTGCTTATTTAGTATATGATTTTCTATGAGTAGAGCCTAGTTTATATTATATATGTATGATTAAATGATATTTTTTGAAGTTAAGCAATGTTTTCTTAGAGCCCTGGTGATGAGGAAGAAGTTCCCCACCAACAGTGTATTTAGAATCAGATGAGTTATTGCAGAAGTGTTCAGTAAGAGTTTATCTGCTCCTCATGTAGATTTCCCTTATAACATATAGTCTGTATAATCATGAAAATATAGCTCTGTGTTAATTAATATGTGGCCAGATAAATTGTTAAATTAATTCTTGATGTAATATTAGTGTCTTATTTTATTGATGAATTATGACATTGTCCGAAATAAAGTAATTGTATGATATTTTCTTGATGAATGGAGAATTTGTAGAAAAGATTATTTTCTATCATTGTTGCTTGACACACGCACACACACACGTAATATAAATAATATTGCATATATAAAGTATAGAGTTATTGAAATTAAAATGAGAAATAAATGTTTTGAAATACATTACATTCATTTAAATAGTATAAAGTTATTGAGATTAAAACGGGAAATAAATATTTTAAACTACAGTGTATTTATTTAAATAAAGGTTATAAATCATCAAATCAGCAGAATGAAAATGATTTTGCTGCTATGCATGAAAGGAATATGTAATTGAAAGTGATTATTTAGTCAATTAGAGAAAGTTGCTTTGTTGAGAGCCAAATATAATTAATTTGATTTATTTTATTAATCAATGGTAATATCTTCTCAAAAGTATTTTTTGTGTGTGTTAATAATATAACATATTGTTTATTTAGTGTCATGTAGATGAAACATGTAGGCAAAGCATGTGTTCGAAGTCAGAATATTTAAGTTTTGTTGTTAATTTGCTTTGATAATAGGGATAATCCCAAACTGATGCTCAAAGTTTATTTGATAATTTAAAAATCTGTGAGACAAGTAGTCCAATTGTAAATATCATGTTAAACCAAATTTATTTTATTCTAATAAATGATTTATTTTATTTGTTTAAAATCATAAAACTGTGTCTGGAGTTATTATTGTATACATTCATGTTCTCCATTTCCACATCTCCAAATTTCATAAATCTATTATAAAATAGATATATTATTTTAGAGTTATAATATTAAATCTGCTGGTGTCTGACAATATTGTTTTTACTTAATTGAAACATTATAAGGAACATTTGCCACTGGATAAACATATTAGAAAGGTTGCCAAGTTAGTATGTTTGTTAGATGATGATTTGAAATTAAAATACCCTATTGCTGTCGTTATCTTATTATTGAAACACAGTAGAATATTTTAGTCAATTTGTTTCATTACATTTTATCATATTTTAGAATTATAACTTATGGGCCAATGTAGTTTATTTAATTCAACTGTATTTTCTTAAATTCCCTGAGATCTTATTGTTTATTTTTTGATTGGCATTAAAGTAGATGTTTAGATTGTGATATGCCAAGTCATAGAATTGTTTAGTATTATAATTATAGCAAGCTGATGTATGATATATTTGGATGACGGAAGAAATTAAGTTTAAAGTATATTTTAATAGACTGTATCAATAAACATTATGATTCTTTATCATACAATTAATTAACAAAGGAATTTACATTATATTAAATGTTTTTTTTTGTAATATTTCTTCTTTTATTCATTTATCATCATATATCTTATGAACTTCTTATAGCCTCCCACTGAGCTGAGCTGAATAGAAACTTAAATATAGAGTCTCAGTAATAGTTTTATATTCTATATCTTGTTATATTGTTCTATTCATTAATAGAACTGGCGCCTGGGCATTTCGCTCATGTAATGTATATGAGCGGTATTGGGAGTGTAGGTTATAATATATATATATATATATATATTCAAGAAAAAAAATTATACTTACGATATAAGCACTTTTCATTATAGAAACCACATTCTGGAGCATCCAGAGGAACTTTACCTGAAGGCCAATCAATTGTGTAATTTCCCACTTTAATATATGTCTTGGATTTATAATTGTATTTTAATACAGGCTATAATAATAATAATAATAATAATAATAATAATAATAATAATAATAATAATAATAATAATAATAATAATAATAATAATAATAATAATAATAATAATAATAATAATAATAATAATAATAATAATAATAATAATAATAATAATAATAATAATAATAATAATAATAATAATAATAATAATAATAATAATAATAATAATAATAATAATAATGATGATGATGATGATGATGATGATGATGATGATGATGATGATGATGATGATGATGATAATGATATAATCATATTATTTTATTGTTTTTTGCAATTTTGTAATTTGCCTATACATTAAAGGTGTTTCTTTTTACTGTTTTTTTTTAAATATTTTCTCATGAAAAGGATATTACTCATATCTTAATTGAATAATTGGATTTTTTCCCAATGTTGTGAACCATATATATATATTACATTGTACAAAATTAAAAAAATAATTTTGCTTTCATCATCATCAACAACATCATCATTACTATTATTATTACCATTATTATTATTATTATTATTATTATTATTATTATTATTATTATTATTATTATTATTATTATTATTATTATTATTATTATTATTATTATTATTATTATTATTATTATTATTATTATTATTTGATAAAAAAATTCATTTGATGATAATAAATGAAAAGGCAGAAAAATAACTTAAATCATTAATTTTTTGAACGAATTAAAATAATAATAACTTTTTAAATCAATATGAAAACAAGAGTTTACAATTTCATAATTATTATCAACTATTTTCATCCCATGGGAAAATGAAGGCCCCTATATGTTTAATTTAAATTTTTAGCACAACATAATATCATTACTTGTTTGACCCATCTATGGTTTATTATCCACATTAAAAATGCAATTGTACTTCTATGTATAAACACTTCTGGAAATATATCAAACATAACTTATTTACAGGGTTCTAAGTCTTTGAATGATATGAATGATGTCTGTTTAATTTTGACCATTTATTAGACCTAATGTACATGATTTCATACAGTGTTGTGCATATAAACATCTCTGCTTTACTTTCGTGATAAGTTTCCAAGCCTTAGATGCAAAAATAACTTCTGGTAAATCCCTTCTATTAAAAGCTACATATTTTTTTTTTAAAAAATAGGCAGGCATATTTTATTTTGCTTATAAATTATTTCTAATAAAATTATCCATTTATGTTTCACATTATAATTTATTTCCTATATTAAGTTTTTATCTATATATTTGTAATCCATCTTTGTCGGTTTTGTTTTTTTTTTTTTCTGAAAAAAAAAAAAAACCCATTGAACATTTCTAAAGTCTTTTAGCATTTATCTTTGGCATAATTTTTTATATGCATCTGATCATTTTTTCAGGGATTTCTGATGTTCAATTGCAATAAGTGAAAAAAAAAATCCCTCTTCTATTTAATACCTGGTTGTCTTACATAATTGTGTCCAATTTTACTCCATGAACTTTACCTTTCATTGCAAGCTATACATTTGCATTACTGCTCTAAAGAAGTAGGAATGTGGATGGTTGTTTTGTCCAAAATTTTTGTCAATATCAAATATACACAAAACAACTGCCACATATTTTGATAAAAGTTTTTCTAAATATGATATTATACCAAATGTCTAACTTGACGACTAAATACGTTATTATTTAAAAGGCATTTCATTGAATCATATAATCTTACTTAATTTGCAATTCCAAAGGAAAAGCCCTTCATCCAAATATTTTCTAACTAATTTGTTGAAACCATTTATAAATATAATTTGTTTTTATTTTTATTTGTATACAGGTATAGAAACTGGAATTGAAACATTTATTAGTGTAAACTAAATTGAGTAAAAAAAAACAAACAAACCTCATGTGGCTGATATGTTGCAAAATATAATAAAGTCAAATCATTTGAAATCAATTTTCATTACGTTTGTTCATGATTTTATAGTGGTATTAAGATATTATAAGAAATCTTTGAAACTTCATGAAAATTCTATTTCAGATGAGTATGTTTACAGAAAATGATGATTATATTAACATCGTGAACTATTTAAATAAATAGCTATGCAAAAATTAAAAAAAAACGTAGGATCAATCATTGTTACATATTGGGATAACAACAAGAATATACTTTTTAACATATGCACTTACATTTAAAAAGAAATCTTATTAATTTTGCTAGTTCTTTTAGGAAATTTATATATGGGATATAAATATTTATGTATTGTAATGGTATAAATAGGGCAAAAGTAGTGTTGTGCCCAAGATATAGAGAGTGTACAGAATCAAAATTAAATACAAGTTTGTAAAAAAAATTGAAGCGAATTTATTCATAAGATGTGACGTTATATGCTTTAGCTTTAAATTCCTAATCTGTAAAACAAACAAAATTCTGAATGATCATGTGATGTTTAGTGGTTTAATTTCTAATTTGCACCTAAACAATTTAAAATAGATTGAATAATAAATATTATTGTCTTTTATTGATGTAATATAAATTTAAAATAATAATTTAATTCTTAATTAGCTAAGATGACTAGGAAATAATGATGTTCACACTCTATTGTAGCTAATATGTATTTGTTTATATTTCTTTAAATACAATTAATAGTTGTTGTCCTTTAATTAATTAGAGTAAGTAAGTCTCAGATCTTTTGATTTAATAATTATGATAATTTATTTACACTAAGTAATAATAAATAACAAATAAAATTAATGGCATACTAAAGTGAAACCTAATGTGTAATATATATATATATATATATATATATATTTATACATTTATATACTGTTACAATATATATATATATATATATATATATTGTAACAGTATATAAATTATAAATATGCCGTTACATTAATTTAAAATAAAATCTTAAAGTTCGCAAATAAAAATAAAACCTATTAAAAAACAAAAAGCTAAAATGTTTCTTAAACGTATAATGTATATATATATATATATATTCACCCAGATGACAAACTTTAAAAATATTTTTTTTTTTTTAAATAAAAAAAAAAGGGATTTGAACGTACTTTTGTATAAAAAAGTACAATATTTAAATATAAAAATATTTTAATAAAAAAATAACGTAAGTAAAAATAAAAACAGGTATTAATTAATTTCTGTAATCTGTAAATGTAAATGATTGTTTATTAATTAACCAAAAGCTGTGTAATTAAAAAGTCAGATGAAAAATAGATAAGAAAAGAAAGAGATTTTAGCTTGACCAATGGAAGGAAATAAAGGCCCAGACCATAATGAAAAATGGAACAGTGACATTTTTGTCCATGGAATCCATGGGAGGACTATAAAAAGAAAAATATTGAGTTGTCAGTTTCCAACTTGATTTGGTGAGACAAATGACAAGACACACTTGTCATTCTCTCTCACTTATTTAAAAAAAATTGAAAAGACTGCTATACCAAGAACCAGCTAATGCCACCTCCAGAACATTAGATTGATCTTCCAATGGGGACATCGAGGGAATTAAAACAGGAAGCTGGACTCTACCATGAGCTATGAACTTTACAATTTAAAATCATAAAATTAATTAAGAACTGTTGGCAAGAGTTGACAAGTTTAATAAACAAGCTAACCTAAATTTTGAATGGACTCTTATTTCATTTTTGTAAGTTAACAAATCAATTAATGTTTAATTTTATTTGTTTGCGTTTGATAAAAAAATAATTTCCATTTATTACTTTATTTGTATTAATATTTATTGTTTAAATTTTAAATGAGGAAATTTAAGGTTGGTTATAGACGTTGCATAAATTCGTTAGCGGTTGATTATGTTGTGGTTTTCACATTCGATTAGAATATATAAGTCAGCAATGTCACTGCTGCATCTTACAATGAATGCTATTGGGTTTTGTGTATTCCCTATGCAATTGACATTATCAATGGTTTTGTATTTTGATCAGTTGTGTTTATTTTGAAATGTTTTTAACCGTGGAATCTATGCAGCCAATCTATACTCAACATTATAAAACAAATTGTATAAAATTCATCTGTGTGAATGTATCTTAAGGTTAAATTTAAGTCGGGTGTGAATGGCTATATACATTTGTAAAGTTATATATATATATATAGTTTATATATATATATATATATATATATATATATATATATATATATATTTTAAGGGAGAGAAATCTTAGGTTATGTGTTTCGTAGTTAAATTGGGTCAATGGATTGGATATATTGGTGTAATTAGTAGATGTAGTATGAGATCCGCTATGGGCAGGATTGCATATATATGCCGCACACCTCCTGTTTGCCTAATGTAAATGGATAGTAAGACGGAAGACACGGTCCATTCCTATGGAGTTTTTTTTGTTTATTGTTCTTCTCACCAACAGATGTAGCATTTATATTTGGTAGAGAGACAACGTCTTCTCTAACTATACTGTTCAGGTGTACATTCCTGACAGTATGGTATATTTAGTGCTGCTGTAATTTTATGCTACATTGAATACATTAATGTATCGGATGGATTGACGCCGGTTTGACTGCGAACTTTTGGCCTAAGGTTAAATAAGGATAGAATATTTTCTTTTCAAATGCAGAAATATGTAGTCTATTCATCCTCGACCACCTAAATAAATATTAAACTCATTATTGCACTCTATTTAAATGTAAAATTAAAAGTTAATATAAAAATATAAAATGTTAAATGTATTCCTCAAAATTTATTTATATGTGCGTAAATAAATATTTGTTTGTTAAATACTGGTAGTGGCTTATATATATATATATAGATATATATATATATATATATATATATATATATATATATATATATATATATATATATATATATATATATATATATATATATATATATATATATTAAAAAAAAAAAATTTTATTTTTTCTTCCACTAAGAATTGGGTAGGAATGAATAAAAATAAAATAAAATAAACTTAAATTTTCTAGGCTCAAATGCCTATATGGCACCCGTGTAGTGCAGATTGCGGTTAGATTCGATCTCCACTTTCATTTTGATCATTATAACTGGCATCCCAACTTGGGCCAATCTTTGATAAACGACCGAGTGCCCTAAGAATTTTAAAGATAAATCATGCCCGTAATATTTTTCTGAAATATAAATATATTTTTTGTATTAATGTAAAGTTATACTTTGAATTGTGTTTTAAAGGAACTTCCAGTAAAAAAAATTGCACATATGTAAAAATAAATGCGAGAAATAAAATGTTAATATTAAAATCTAAATAATAAAACATAATAATAAATATAAATCATCATTTTTTTTAAAAAAAGTCTTGTTAAAATCTAATCTTTTAATCTGCCTAAATAATACTTAAAAGTAGAAGAAAATAAATTTGGAAGGGAGGGGGCAGCAAATTAGCTGGTAATAGGGAATCAAAAGGTAACATTTTTAATCATTATATTTGTGTGTAATTATTGTTTTTTTTCTTTTAAAAAAAGTTTTGTCCTTTTGTAATTGTCATATATAGTCAATTTGTGTAATGTAATTACTAATACAAAGTAAATTCTTTTTTGTTTAATGTTTTTGTTTTTTTTTGAGGAAGTTTACTGATATGTAACAGTATATAAATATTCCTTTACATTAATTTAAAATAAAATCTTAAAGTTCTCAAATAAAAATAAAATCTATTAAAAAAACAAAAAGCTAAAATGTTTGTTAAGCGTATAACGTATATATATATTTGCATGTTTGTTAAGCGTATAACGTATATATATATTTGCACAGATGACAAACTTTAAAAATATAATTTTTTTATAAATAAAAAAAAGGTATTTGAACATACTTTTGTCTAAAAAATACAAGATTTAAATATAAAAAACATTTTAATAAAGAAATAATGTAAGTAAAAATAAAAACAGGTATTAATTAATTTATGTAATCTGTAAATGGAAATGATAGTTTATTAATTATCCAAAAGCTGTGTAATTAAAAAGTCAGATGAAAAATAGATAACAGAAGAAAGATATTTTAGCTTGACCAATGGAAGCAAATAAAGGTCCGTGCCATAATGAAAAAATGGAACAGTGTCATTTTTGTCCATGGAATCCATGGGAGGACTATAAAAAAAATATTGAGTTCCAATCAGTTTCTAACTTGATTTGGTGAGACGAATGACAAGATGCACTTTTCATTCTCTCTCTTATTTTAAAAAAAATGAAAAGACTGTGATACCATGAACCAGTGAATGCCACCTCCAGAACATTAGATCGATCTTCCAATGGAGACATTGAGGGAATTAAAACAGGAACCTGGATTCTACTGTGAGCTATGAACTTTACAATTTAAAATCATAAAATTAATTAAGAACTGTCGTTAAGAGTTGACAAGTTTAATAAACAAGCTAACATAAATTTTGAATGGACTCTTATCTGATTTTTGTAAGTTTCAAATCAATTAATGTTTAATTTTATATGTTTGCGTTTGATAAAAAAATCATTTCCATTTATTATTTTATTTGTATTAATATTTATTGTTTAAATTTTAAATGAGGAAATTTGAAGGTTGGTTATAGACATTGCATAGATTTGTTAGCAGTTGATTATGTTGTGGTTTTCACATTCGATTAGAATATATATGTCAGCAATGTCACTGCTGCATCTTATGGTGAATGCTATTGGGTTTTGTGTATTCCCAATGCAATTGACGTTATCGATGATTTTGTATTTTGATCGGTTGTGTTTATTTTGAAATGTTTTTAACCAAGGAATCTATGCAGCTGATCTATACTCAACATTATAAAACAAATTGTATAAAATTCATCTGTGCGAACATATCTTAAGGTTAAATTTAAGTCGGGCATGAATGGCTGTATACATTTGTAAAGTTATATATATATATATAGTTTAAGGGAGGGAAATTTTAGTTGTTTTGTAGTTAAATTGGGTCAATGGATTGGATATATTGGTGTAATTAGTAGATGTAGTATGAGATCCGCTACAGGCAGGATTGCATATATACGCTGCACACCCCCTGTTTGCCTAATGGAATTGGATAGGAAGACGCAAGATACGGTCCATTCCTATGGAGTTTTTTGTTTATTGTTCTTCTCACCAACAGATATAGCTATCCTGTTTGGTAGAGAGACAATGTCTTCTCTAACTATACTGTTCAGATTTACATTCCTGACAGTATAGTGTATTTATTGCTGTTGTATTTTCATGCTACATTGAATACATTAATGTATCGGATGGATTGGCGCCGGTTTGACTGCGAACTTTTGGCCTAAGGTTAAATAAGGGATAGAATATTTTCTTTTCAAATGCAGAAATATGTAGTCTATTCATCCTCGACCACCTAAATAAATATTAAACTCATTATTGCCATCTATTTAAATGTAAAATTAAAAGTTAATATAAAAATATAAAATGTTAAATGTATTCCTCAAAATTTATTTTTATGTGTATAAATAAATGTTTGTTTGTTAATTACTGGCAGTGGCTTTTATATATATATATATATATATATATATATATATATATATATATATATATATATATATATATATATATATATATATATATATATATATATATATATATATATATATAAATTAAACAAGTTATTTATTATCTCTGCATCTCCATGATCTAGTGACTTGGGCTAACGATCTGAATATTTAAATAAAGTGGAATCTTAACAGCACGAATCTGCCTACTTTATAAATTTTCTAGGCTCAAATGCCTAGATGGCGCCCATGTTGTGCAGATTTCAGGTAGATTTGATCTTCACTTCCTTTCCGATTGTTATAATATATATATATACACACAAAGATTTTCACGGGTTGCATATATAAAAGACATATTTTGCGAGTTCATCAATGTTCAAAAATTTAAATATTAATTAACCAACATATCAACTTGATCACACAAGTCATCTACTGGGTGATAAAAAATAGAAAGATGGTTGTCGGGCACTGTAATCACTGATTTGAAAAAAAAAAAACGTTAAATTTCCACCAATAGCAAAAAAGTTAAATAAAAAGTTTTTTTTTTTTTTTTTTAAAAAAAATATTCCCAAATAGTACAAAGTTTGCATGTATCATCTCCCTTACTGCTGCAGTCTGGCCTTTTAAGCAACTCAATGGCTTCTCTGATTTTACATGGGTAGATATTATCACATCTGCATATGATTCTGGTACTAGAAAAATCAATTTTATGACATCAATAAATAGTATTTAGTGAGAGTGCTGATGATGATGAGTGTTGTTTAACAGTATTAGCATGTGCATCTCTCCTAACGCAGATGTGATGATTACTCATACCTATGTAAGAAGTTTTAAAATTTTCACGAGATTTAATAAACAGCATAGGATTTAAGGGGGATTGAATCCTTAGGCTTGTTTATTATTATATTGCTGATTTTTTGATGAGTAGAATATGCTTTATTTATATTATAGAGTTTTAATATAAGTACAATACTGCCTGTAGTTACTTTTACATATGGGAAACAAATCCTTATTGCTGATTTATCACCTTTTTGTTTTCTATTTTATTCATTTTGGGTTTGAAATAAGGCTTTTTTAAAAAAAAATATTAGTATAACTATTTTCTAATAAAACAATATTAATATGATTTGTTTCTTCTTTCAGATTGACTTATTGCTCTATTTAAAATAATTTTGGCTATGGAAACTATCTGAGTTGGGTGATGGTGAGAATGTAAATGTAAATATATATCCATGTGTGTATTCTTTTTTTAAATTGAAAATCATAAACTATTTGGTGTCCTGGTGACTAGAACATCAAGAAAAGGAAGTTTTCCATCAGACGCTGTGTTCATTGTAAATTTAATGTGAGGATGCATATTATTTAAGTGTGATAAAAAAATCTAATTTATTTTTTCCATGTTGCCATATGACAAAAAGGTCATTAGTGTAACTGAGCCAAGCAATTGGTTTTAAAGATAATGATCCTAAAGCACAATTTTCTATATTTTTAAGAATAAATCAGCTATTCCTCATGAGATATGTGATCCCATAGGAGTACAAAAACTTCTCTGTAATGCCGCCCCTGTTAAATCAAGAAATCCAGGAGCTACAGATAATGAAATACAAATATATAAATTCAATAAAACCTAGTCAAGATCAGAAAGATATGCCCACTCAAGGGAATAAGTTAAAACATACTATTCCCATAGATAGTAGTGCAAGTAGACTAATAGGTATTGTCAACATATCAAATACTTCAGAGAGTTATATAATAAAGATATAAACCATTAATATAGGCTGGAAGAAGGGAGCAATTGTATAATTGCAACAAAATGTTTAAAAATCAAAACTTATAAGGGAGAACACTTAGAAACTTCTTTAAAGCATCTACAGAGTGTAAAAGTGTTATTTTCAGTCTCTTAGTTGACATGAAAAAAAATTAGCTATTTCTCATAATCACTAATATTGTACAGCAAGGGACTTGTGGCAGCCACTGTTCAATAAACCATAAACATATGGCTATTGAAGATATATTTTACTGGATAGTGTCAGGGGAGAGGATACACAGAACAATGTTAGATATAAAATCACACAAGAAAAATAGCACAATGAAAATGGTAGTTATACCCAATTTGTTTCTGCAGTCAAGCTGTAAATTTTAAACTTTGACTGCATTTCCTCTATCCAAGTCCCAGAGTGTTAGGGTAATAAGACACCATTTTGCCTAACAATATAAAGCAAATATTAATAGCAGCTAACCACCACACCATAGAAGGAATAGTAGATATATTACAATCATTAGAGATGAGTGCAATAAGATGTGAAAATAGAGTAATTAACAGAGAATTTTAAATACACTCTAAAATGTTGGTATATCAGCTGTACAATATCCATTTAGTGGTAGAGACTCGAGGGATTATGCAAAGCTCAAACCTAGCCCTCACGCTGGGAAAATGGGTAATATAAGTCAGACACTAGGTAGAGTTAAAAAAGTGGTAGCCAAATAAACCTCTACAAGTTCTGTCAAACTACTCCCAAAATTTCCCATCACAGTGCAAGCAAAATGTTTGCATTAAACTACATAGGACATTGTTAGACACTACCTTATTCTGGGGGTTCCTATATTCAGTATAACAAGGATGACATAATGTGGCAGCTTGATACAATTGATCTTAATGTAGACTATTTAGATGAGAATCAAATATCTAATTCTCCCATTCTTTATAGCAGTCTAATCATTATAGTATCAGTGACATGAATTTTTATTAACGTTTTAATTTACCCAGGAAGCAAAGCTTCTATTTTAAACAAATAATTATTTAAAAAGTAATAGCATAGATCAAACCATTCCTACTTTTCCTTTCAAGTCAATACAAGTCATATTTGCTAATGGGAACTAAGCTATATAGCAAGCAAGTTTATTTATCTCTAAAAATTAATGAAACCGAGTTTGACCATGTCTTGTTAATCATGTCCAGTTTATTTCATGAAGCAATAACTGGCTCTGACATTATGAATTTAAAGAATTGTTTCATTGAATATAAAATTAAACTTTTTCAATGCCAGAATGAGGCATGATTATTTCTAACAAGTATAACTGATCAGTCAAATCAATTGGTGTATATACAAGAGGGTGACAATTGACATAAATATTAATCTTAAATTAAAGAATTCATGTACAATAGGCAGTAAGTAATATGTACCTGGAATATTGACAGGTTATGTACATCAAATGCAGTTAAAATATCACAAATCATTTCAGCAATGGACTTATTTGATACACCACCAATATCAGATGGAGAGACAGCATCAAGCCGTTCCTCATTCTTTAACCCTTTGGTAGTGATTAAAAAGAAAGCTGGGACTATTTGGGTGTGTTTAGATGTGCACATGCTCAACCAAGCTACTATTACAGAATGTGATATTCCTTCTGTTGCCCAGGAATTATTTATTAAATTTCAAGACAAGAGCATCTTTTCAACTAATGATCTAACAGCCATCTAATGGCAGATATCACTTAATGTTAATGATCAAAAATATATGGCATTATATTATCATGGTCAATTCTATATCTTCCAGAGAATGCCCTTCAGTTTAATAAATAGTGCTGCTGGCTTGAACAGATGTTTAAACATGGTCCTTGCTAAACTACAAAAAGTCCTTCTAATTATGTATGTAGAAGATATAGCATCTAAAATCTTGGTTGACCATCTGAAACATCTAAAATTATTTTTATTTCAATGTTCTACAAATAATATAAAAATTAATTTAGAAAAATGTACGCTCACTGCTACAGAAATTATATTTTTGGTCATCTCTTTAGTGGTGAGTGGTTCAAACCCCATCCCAAGACTATAGCAGCTATTTAAAATTTTTCTCTACCTAGAAAATGAAAACAGTTGCATTCATTTTTAGATTATTGAAATACTACCATAAAATTGTATAAATCCTAGCATTCAAAAAAGAATGAAAAGTGGAGATGGACCCCAGAAAACAATACTGAGTTTGACAAAATTAAAAAAAAATTGCTGAATCATGTTACTTTAGCTTATCCAGACTTTAAAAAGAAAATTTACCTACAAATGGACAGCAGCGGATTTGGGTTGGGAGTGATACTATAATAAATACATGGCATTTATCATAGGTTTTATACTTTCTAAGCTGATATTTGAGGAGACTAAAATCAACTATAATGATGACCAAGAAGGAGGCCCTAGATGATGTGTGGGGTTTTCAAAAATTAAAGCAAATTTTGATATGATCAAAGGTAGTGGATTTATCTGATCAATACTGCCTAGAATTTTTAAATAAAAGTTATCTTAGCCATGAAATGCTGATCAGATGGAGCCACTATTGTTGAGTGTTATAGTGGTAAGGAATGGGATAAAAGAATAGATTTACTAATAAAAAATAGGGAATTAGAGAGATGGAGGACTAGTATGGAGAGTAAAAAGAGTTTGTTTATATATATATATATATATATATATATATATATATATATAAACCGTTTAAAAATATTATTTCAATTATATATATATATATAAACAGAATATTAGGTGTGTGTTAATTTATGATAATAGTAAGGAAAGTAGTTTATTGTTTAAGGCTCAAACAGAATCTTTAGCAACGAGAGAATATACTTGTAAATGGAAAAATATGGGTGATTTAGTCTTTAAATTATGTAAGGAAGGAATAGAAAATATTAGGCATTTGTTAATTGAATGTAAATGCTTGAAAACAGAAAGGGAGCATATAATGAAGTTATGGGACAATAAATATGAAAAAGTGATTATACAGAAAGTAGATTATTGTTTTTTTTTTTTTATGTTGGGTTTGGAAAAAGATAGGGAGGATTTAGATATAAAGGCTGTAGAGTTGACAAAGATTATGTTGTGGAAATGGGATGGAGTAGAATATGGAAAAAATTAGACTGGGGAATGTAAAATTAAGTAGCTAATATGTTTTTCTTGGTATATATGCTGAGAGATTGTTGACTTCATTTAAGGAATAGCTACAGTACATCACATCACATTATAGCATTGTCCATTGCGAGGTAAAAATAATGTCATTGCAAATGTGCTAAGCAGACACTCAGTAAATGTAAGATATATATAGACACAAACTGATAGTATAATTATCAGAAGTATAGATTTATTGTTAGAAGAGACAATTCTTAATGATTACTGAGAACTAACTAATTTACAATCACAAGCTAATCGGTTAAAAAAAATCAGAGATAATTTATCCTGCCAAAATGATTTTGGCAGAGAAAATCAATTTATAGCTAGCGTTAGAAATAGTTATAAATTAGTTAATAATATATTATTAAAGAAAATAAATAAGCAGGATGATAGACCATGGAGAGTTCTCGTTTACCCTTGTATGGTAAAGAAGTTAATTCAATATGTCCACTGTCTGTATGGCCACTATGGGAAAATGAAAGTCAGATATGTTTTCAAAGAGTTTTTTAGGGGACAAAATGACTGATACTACATAAAACATTATTAAATCATGTGAAGTATATTTAAAAACTATGTACAGTAATCAATCATTTGTAAGGATTTCACAACCATTGTTGCTTAGCAAATTAAATGAACTGTTACCTATAAACTTCTATGACCCATTTCAACCTTTCAATCACCATAAATTTATACTGGTTATTTATGACATTTTACTAATTATGTGTTTGCAGACCCAGTACCTAAAACTTATGCTAGAAATTTAATTAGGTGCCTGGACAGTTTTTAAATTATCTTGGTTGTTAAGCCAGAGTCATGCTTGTCTGACCACATATCCACCTTCATTTCCAATACTTGGAAAAGATTGATTCAAAATAATAATATAAAACACATTATGATTTCACAATCTAATCCATGTGATTGCATGATGAGGTAGTTGGGTTGGTTATTTAGAGTCTATTTAGATCAAAATCACTGGCAGTGAGACAACAAATTACCACAAGTTATACAGTTTATCAATATTACATTCAATAAATTCATTCCATTCTGGTTGCACTTTGAGACACCATAATTACTACTTATAAAAACACCCTTACCACTTATCAGAGAAGATATAAACCAGTGAATGGTCTGCAGTAATATAGAATTAACTTAAGAAAGTGGGTGATAAGCAAGTCTGTTTGTCAAAATAGTCCATATTTTTTCAAGGAACATTATTATATACTTGTTAGAATGCTTTACTTCAGCAATCCTCAAAAGCACATTTTTAAAATGATTCTCAACTTATATGGAGCCTTCTATCAGATCAGTAAAAACATAGCAGAAAATGCATTCCTCCTCTCAACCCTGGAGGGAACTCTGGGTACTTATAATGCACAATGTTTAAAGCCCATCCCACTTAAAAAGTAAATCAAAACACAATGTAATTATAAATGATCAGTCTGCCTTGTATAATAGGAAATAATTTATTCTACAGATGAAGTTGTGTATGAATTTTAGTAGTGGAACACAGATTTAATCGCTGCTTATATAAATATTTTTCAATACATTTATTTACTTTTGCAAATCGGTATAGAAGTAAAATTCTGGCTGATGAAAATGTAAACAATAAATTTCAAGATAATTAAATGGGATTGTAAAATGATGTTCATCAGTAATTTAATTATTTATTTTATTATTGCTTATTTACTTATTTGATTAATCATTAATTTAATTTCTATTATGTTTATTCATGTATGTTTTATTATTATTTCCATTGTGTTCTTTAGTCTCATTCTTATTTATTCGTTTATTTTATTTTGGCTTTAATTTATGTCCATTAAAAATAATAGTGAAGTAACATGAATTTGGAATTTTTTATATAAGGGGGGGAGGGGGTTGTTTTGACCAAAGCTTCATTAATTTTAAACTGGTTTTATTAATAACAGTATATACCAAAAATTTGCTCATAAAATGCATTAATTGTTTTAACAGTAATATTAGCGAATAAGCCAATGCACATGCGCTTTAACGAGATTATATAAATGAATATGTACTCAATTTTCCAGACACGAGATATAGTATTTTAGAAAGAATGGAATGAATCCACCCATTTTTTCCGACCCAAACGTTTATGTATGGCC
The DNA here is from genome assembly GCA_028023455.1 of Epiperipatus broadwayi. Lineage (NCBI taxonomy): Eukaryota > Metazoa > Onychophora > Udeonychophora > Euonychophora > Peripatidae > Epiperipatus > Epiperipatus broadwayi. Next base: position 43,900 of record JAQFVV010000744.1, on the reverse strand, counting down.
AAATCTTAAGTGTGTAGAAATAAGAGTGTGAGATGTTACACGATCTCTTTAAATTACATTTGTTAAGTTTGAACGAATGACACTTTGCAAAATCTTTACAATTTACGAACCGTCATTCTTTAGTTGAAATTAAACATATATAATGAGATATTATTTTATATCGCTAGTATTACTATTACATAAATAAAAATAGCGCTATATAAAATAATATCTCATTATATTAATTGTTTTAATAAAATTATTGATATGCAAGCAAAATTCATTCCCAAAGCTTAAAACAGGAAATTGTTTTATTTATAATGTCAATTTAATAAAGATTTAAAAATTCAAAGTCAGTTGAATTGATGAGAGTTATTTATTAATAGGATTTTACAAGTCGTTATTAATACTGTAAAGAAATCTTAACAGAGGGATAGATATTTATAAAATAAACACCCTGTCTATTTAATAAGAAAATGTCTGATAAAAATGTTTCGGAGAAATAAATTTTTACTATAAAATATTTATTGAAGAAACGTATAATAAATCAAGAATAAATAAAAGTATTAAAAATCTGTTCAAGCAGAGTTGTATATACCTTTGTAAATATATATATATGTAGAATGAATTACAAAATTTTAATTGTAAAAATAATCAGTAACCATTAGGGGTCATGCGTAGTATTAGGAAAAGCTTGTTGAGAGGGCTATTACTTTGTTTTAACTTCATATCCACTGCAGCCGATTTCCATTCAATATGTTGAGTTTAAAGTTGGTCTGCTGTGTATATATATATATATATATATATATAAAAAAATCATATATATATATATATTAAAAAAATCATTTTAGTCTCTCAGGGTTTTTACCATGAGTGGAAAATTTCAACAAAACCACATGATGTCTGTAAAAGTGTGAACAGATAATTTATAAAAGAATAACAGACAACCAATTAAAAATAGGATATAGTTTAATTGACAAGAAGTGTCACTTGGAAATTGAGGGAGGTTAGATCATGCTATAAATCCTCAGCCATTTTTTATAAAGGAGCTTGATCATCATTTTTGTGTCTAGGGAGAAGTGTGTTCAAGTTCAGATTACCACATTCAAAAACTAAAAGTTAAGTTATAATTTAATTGACAAGAAGTGTCACTTGGAAATTGACGGAGGGTAGATCAGGCTATAAAACCTCAGCCATCTTTTATAAAGGGGCTTGATCATTATTTTTGTGTCTAGGGAGAAGTGTGTTCTTGTTCAAATTACCACATTCAAAAACTAAAAGTTAAATTTTTATTGTTGTCCTGGCTCAACTTTTGATTGAAAAATTTTGTTAAAATTTGCATTATTGTAAAATATGATTAGTTAGTAAACTTTCCATCAGGCATATGTTACATTCCCTGAAGTTGATCATCAACATGATTTCGTATGTGATCATAATCACCTTAAACAATCAGAGAGTAATGCAATATCAATCACAGCTAAAATTTTACCCTGAGAAAACTAAAGAAGCAATAAGTTTTATGAATTTTTCCTTCAAATGTTCACTTTTAAGGGTAAATGGATATAATTATTTGTGTTATAGAAAATTTGAAAGAAATTAATCACCATCAAGGAAAAATGTGAATCTGAATCATATTGCAAATGTGGTATATGTTAAATCCTAACAAAATATTGCCTGGGTGACTTGAAAAGATGAGTTGTTAATGAAAAATTAAATCATTAACACCTAATCAAATTGATATACTATCCACTTATGAAAAATTTAAGGAATATAGTGCTACAACTCCTGTAAAAACAAATGGGAATACTTGGACTTTGACAGCCTAAGCTATAGTGAACCAACTTATTTGCCTTGAAAAAAAAATAAGAGAAATCTGATTATGTATTTCATTAAAATCACAGTTAATTATAAGACAAACTTCATTAAGAAATTAAAATGCTATTTGAAAAAAAAATACTTTGTTGATATATACAGCCTATTTATGTTTAGTAATGTGATTCTGCAAAATAACTACCCACTGAATTATTATTTTTGGTGTTTAAAATGAGTCGTATATTGAAAAACATTGAACCTAAATAGATCAACTGTATGGACTACTTAGTAAAATAATTTATTACAATATCCATGAATTAAGTAGTCAAATAAAGTGTGCATACAACACTATAAAAGATGTTTTGCAACTACAGGGATGCAAAAGATCTTTGGAGAACAATACCAATCAGAATCTCTATAAGTATTATTCTTTTATTCTATGTTATTTTGTATATTTCTTAAGCTATACTAACTGAGGCTTTAAAATACTAGTTACTGGTGTCCCTGAGTTTGAAGCTAACCAATATTATAAGTTTGAGTAAGTATCATCATTTAAGATATGCCTTCATTAACTACAAAATACTTGCTTTACAATAAATTATAGGAATGAGAGACGTGAATGAAATGTTTAGAGTACAAAGCATTTTATAAAAGAATGGGTTATTAATCAGAAGTTTAATGCTAATAAAATGTTAATGTTTTATCTTTGAATGTGTGTTACAATGAGATAAACTTGTCCCAAAGGGGAGAGAAAAAGATTTAACAAATGATGCACATTTCTTATTTGTTGTGTTTAAAAATAGAAAGTGATATTAAATGTAAGCACATTAAGCTTATAACATTGTTGGGTCATGCAGCTGTGCAACATTTTGCAGAGAGAGTAGGTAGGTAGAGTATGTTTAAAAATTCATATATCTGTGTGTGGATTGGTAAAGGACCCTTGTTTTCTCAAAGTCTGTTAAATTATTACCATCTAACCAGTGAATCTGAAGCATAGTTCACTCACCATATGGTCAGTTATTTCCCATTTTATCTTTAGTTACACCATAAGATGATTTATTTAGTGATAGCCATAATGACTTGTGCAAACCCATCCATATTTATATGTCTAGTAATTAATCATATCTTAATTTAGCCCTGAAGAAAAGGTGGTATATCTCTTGTTATGGGTCTTTGCCAAGACTCATGTTGCTCATGAATCCTTTTCCTTATGCAGGGTCATGCTGTTTTTATGTGAAAGTGGAAATGAAAATTAAATCTATTGTACTGATGCACTGTGACTGATTTAGCATTACATAGTGAGTTGAGAGCCAAGATTGATTATCAAGTTGAATTTTGAAGTTGAAAAATAAAACCTGTTTATTTGATAATAAGCAATATTCATCAATGTTCCAATTCACAAACAGATTAAATCTTCACTGGAATCATAAGCCAACTAAAATGCTACTCCCCTGGGACCTTGGTAGGTGATTTATCTGTGCAAAGGTAAAAGTATGACCAGTATTTGTGCTGCTTCCTGAACACTTGAACAGTTATTTGTCTCATGCTAGGGTAAGCAAATGCTGTAAATTATTTAATTTTTAAAGTAAATTACCCAGGCATATTATGTTATTTAATTAAGGCATAAATTATAAGTTCATGCCTTCATGAAAAATATACTTCATGACCATTTTTAGAAACCGTATAGTAAATAATATTGCTTGGAGTTTAAAAGTGTATTTAGGAAGTTAATAATAAGTGTTATTAGATTAACATATTACATTAATTATTTAAAGTTAGAATTGTATAGTCCTCTGTTTGCAGATTAAAAATCATTCCATAGCATCTATAAACCCCAGCTTATTGATAATTTAATGATATTTCAACCTGTGAACAATTTATTAATACCTGATATTTAGTATATTTTATTATATGGTTGAGGAAATGGGGAAAGCTATGGAAAACCATGTAGATAATGTAAATATATATTAGTTTATTATTGTTAATAAAATGTTGCCATTTTTTTATTAAAGAAAAAAAAACATCCAGCATCATCATTGTTGGGAATAAACAAATCAGTACAATAAATCATAATAAAATGAACAGCCAACTTAGTGACTTGGTTTGAACAATAAAAAATGTAAATCAACTGTCAACATTGTTATTGGATTAGAAATAGGTCTTTTTTAGACGAGGCTAACTACTGAGCCTTTGCCACCTTTTGAAATTATTTAAACATAAATTGGATGGACCTACTTATTGTCCATCCATTAGAATACATAATAATCAGAAATCAAATTAATGATGCTGGGACATTTAAAACACACTGATCCTCATCAATGTTCTGGCCACATAGTACTATTAATGTACTGGCAAACTATAAAGTTAATTTCTAACAAGACTAAACTAAAATTAAAGATAGTGCATGGGCTTTAAAGAGTATTCTCTTATGCACCAACCAGGATGATGATTGATCATTGATGGATGCCCCAAAAGCACAAGAATATAATCCCCATTTATATATTCATCCCGTGCATGAATCTACCTCAGAGAACACAAGCTCTATTATTGTATGTGACCAAGAGATGATGGAAACAATATTTAAAAATTAAATACAAATTTATTGTTAACACAAAAAAAATTAAGTACTGCAGAATCAGGCTTCTGATTTTGAATAATATACAAAATTATATATACAACTAAAGTTGTTACATTGATTTACAATATTTACCATTCAAAATTCAAATGGTTACAATGATTTACATATATGTGTGCACAGAGACAATTTCATTATACAATTAATCTACTTCAATTCATATTCAATAATAAGAAAAATATGATTAAAATTTACATATATGTTTGTATGTGTGCACACTGATATTTACATCATATTTTAACTTAACAGTCATAATATTATATTTTCATAATTTCTTTGGAAATATGCACAAATTTCATACCTATATGGGTATATAAACAAAATATAGATATAATTTAAAATTAGTATCAGTTTATAAGTTCTTTTTTTTTTTTTTTGCTTAAAAAAATATAGTCAATTTTGGATCAGTAATTGTTGATTAAGTATCAGAGTTTTTAGACCAATTTAAAATATTTTCTTTTTTGATTTTAACTTCTTTTAATGAATATAAAAAATATTTCTTTGCAAAATATATATAGCAAATTGTCTCTCTTTTAGATATTTGCTCAAGCAAATTATTTATGTGTTTCGCTTTTAGTTGTTAATTTAGAATTTTAAAAATAAATTTAGGGAAAAATTAAAATAAAATAATTCACTGTATGTGCACATGACATGTTTATATGTGATTTTCTGCATTTAAAGATAAACAGCAATATACATATGACTACTTCTTTATTCAGCTAGTCTTTTGGGCAAGCTATTTTTTGACATTCCAGACAATGATCATCATCAGGTAAAAGTACATAATTTAGGTATGATTGGCTTTCTCTCTTACACAGTTGGTTCTATTTAGACTTGGGTTGGTAAGCTTGAGGTCAGCAAGCTATTTTCCAGAACACTTAAAGGCTAGGAATTACAAATAATCTTCACTCTTTTCCTCCATGTGAATACAAACTCCACCAGTGAACTGTAGAGCAGCAACTTCCTTGCATTCTTACATCATCATGACAGTTTTTTTGGTAATTATTCTAGCTATCTTTATAGCTTGCTTTACTGTGGCCATTTTCTGCTACAGTTACCAACTCTTCACACATATTTTAGCCAAATTTACAGTTACTTCTTCTGCTAACTCTTACAAAACTGCAAGACAAATGAACTGATATTATTTTATCCATCTTTTATAACCTTGGTTAGGTCAGATGACAAAAACACAGTGACTATTTTCAATTTCTGTAGTTCATTTGAAAACAAGCTGGAAATTTTTATCAAAGTGTGATATTCATGTTTTTCTTTTAATCTTTGGAATTTGAGCAAAGGTGTGATAATCTTTTAGAATTTTTAATCTACAAAGGTTATTAACAACATAGTAAAAATACAAACAAGCATTAATTTAAAAAGATATTTGTACAAATTTTAATTAAAAGATTAAAAAATAAATTATGCTTGTTTTGATTTATCTCTTTTTTTATTATTTCAAAGTCAGAATTACAAATATTATTTATCAGCTCTTTTTAAAAATTTAATTCATAACAAAAATTTATTTTAAAACAGAGTTATTATTTAATATTATTTTATTTCATAGAATGTAGAAAATATCTACAATAATTTTTGTCTGTGTTTATTTTCAGTTAACCTTTCAACTTTATTTATATATATATAAATATATATATATTGAAACAGTAAAATTCGTATTCGAATCTTAAGTTTCACCCTTTTCTGTCGTCTCTCACTGACCGATCTATCCCGCCCAAATTTAAACTTTTTGTTATCGAATTGTGTGTGTAGCAATCTTAGAAATATATAAATATATGTAGAATGGAGCATAAACATGCACACATTTCGATCTCAAATTAAATGCAATAAATAGGGATAAAATAATATAATTTAGATTTCTTTTAGTTATATAACTTTGTATAATTTTAATCATTTATTTTGGATTATAAAGTTCATATTTATTGCTTTGTTTAAATTTTGTTTAATAATAATTCTAAAAAAATCTGATGTAATATTTAATTAAAAGTTAAAATAATTTTATGTTCCCTTTTTGTTTTTGAAATTTAAAAGCATTGGTCAGTGATAGATAATAGATTAATTAAAGAAAATTCCCCAAAATATAATTAGTAAATGTAAAATGTAAACAATAGAATGGCAGCTTTCTTTAATTAAAACCAACAAAATGCATTGATTATCCTCAGGGCAGAATAAGTAGAACCCAAAAATATCTTAACAAAATGTGAAAGATCAAAATAAAAAAAAGAGGCCATCTTAGACTTTCTGGAGACATTCACTTAAACTTTAGCTTTGCTCTTGATCACTGAGAGTCTCCAAAAATATAAAAATAATTTGTTCTTGCCAAGGTATGACCGAGTAAAGCACCTAGATTATTCTCCATCAGGAGATGGTCTATCGAACGCTGAACTTTCCATTGCCTGTCATAAATTCACCATGAAGATCTGCTGCCTGAAATAAATGAAAAGGCTGCTGCTACTGTGAAATTAAATGAAATATCTAAATACAAGAAAGGCTTGCCACTCGTGAACTTTTTGCTTCTAAACTAATGGAATCAGAAAACGTCTTATAAAACAGGTACCTGTCTGTATTCAAACTCTAGAGTACTCTAATAATATGCTATAGCTCTTCTTCATACAACTTATCTAAATTATAAAATGTAAAACTACCATTTGTATAACTAAATTGAATAATTAATGTAATGTGTAAATGTATCTAATAATCTAGCTTACCTCACATTCTCTTTCTTGGGTGCGTATTTTTATAATCTACTTTTCTATGTATAGTTATTATTTAATTATTGCATGCTCGTAATTATTTCAATTTTCAAAGTTTAAATCTATGATCAATTAAAACAATGAATGCATTTCAAATTTTCATTAATATTTACTTTCTTTAATAACTTAACTTTCATATAAATTGACACGCATTCAATGCTTCATTTATTGCAATGCAGGGTCTACTACTTCGCAAATGGCTGACATATTAGTTATAATAATTCCCAATTTATATATGTTTGGTATTTATTAAATCATCATGAATAATTCCATAGAATTACATTTCTTTAGAGTCACAACTTCTTTAGTAAATGTTGATAATGTAGAGCGAATTAGAAATCTATTTAAATCTCATCATAATCGATTATACAGTATACATATGTTACGTTTTAGAGATGCATGACCATTCGCGTGAAATTTCGGATTCTTCAGGGTTGAAATTAACCCCAGTCATCCTACCAGCGGGCATAATGGGTGTTTCCTATAGGATTTGACAATGTCATGCAGCCAGCCGGCAAATTGTGCCACCTATCGCTTGTCCCTGGTTATGCTTATGTGACACCATACTTCATCGGGCCGAGGCAGAGACCAGTCTGATATTCTTATAAACCCATTCGTGGCATTGCAGTTTCGATATACTGCCATTCCATATCGCCTTTCTAAAGCGTACCACGTGTTCCTTTGCTTAATTTTATTATTCTATATATCACTGCACCTCTGCATTATCTTTGTAATTCACTCTCAAATAAATGTTGGCCTTTAGTTATAAATAAGTATTTTAATTAAATAAATGTAAGTCTGACATTACTCTTATAACCTATACTTTAGACTCTTGCATTACAAAGGTATAAATCCCTCCAGGCATGCATTAGAAATACTTACTCGAGAATTTTAGGTTGCTAGATTTCGCTTTCAAATAAATGTATTCATTTTGTAAACATTACAGTATCGGAAATACCGCTACTGAAATCCTCAATATAAAATAATGTCTAAATAAATAAATGTACTCTTTAAAATATATTCATGTCGCAAATTCCGCTACTGAAGCTTTGAATCCCTAAAATCTTATTAGTAAATGATTTTATTAAAATGTATTAATAAATAATTTTAAACTATACGTCTGCAGTTACGTTTCCTTTATTCGATACCCATTCTATATAATATTTCCTCGATTATGTAAATATGAATGTTTAATTAATATTAGTTTGGTTATTGGCTAACTCAAGAATAAAATCATGAGTCTCTTGCATATCCCTGACCACCGTGCCTAAGGAAATATTTACTAATGTCGCATCAGATGCGTTGTTTCATGGATTGTATTGTGGAACCAATAAACTGTGTTCGAACTCAGTACCACAGGTGGCTTCACTACTTGATGGTGCTGCTGTTCTTTATGGTGGTCGAATTCTGCACTATGTTTACGAGTCACACGTTTTCTGACCATTACAATATATATATATATATATATATATACTTACCACAAATTTATTCTCATGCACACTGGAAACAGTAATACTATATGTTACATCTCCATCTTCATCAAACTCTAAAACCTCTTTACCAACTATAATAAAAAGAAAAGAACACTGTTTGACACATTCATGTATAAAATATTTTATATAAATTAAACAAATCGAACAATCACAATGAGACAACTTTTTAAATAAATCTTCACAGAGTTGTAAATAATTTAGATTTAAAATTGTCTATAAATAATCTATAAATGATTACTTTTTTGTTTTGAATATATATGCATTACTTGTTATATATATATATATATATATAAATTTCAACCCGTCACAACCTAAATATTCACAATAAATATAGTAATCAATATTTCTCACTGTTGTCAAGGCAACCTTCTCACCTTTTTAATAGCATATATATATATATATATATCGATATATATATATATATATATATATATATATATATATTATTCGATGTCATGTATTTTTAAAACAATATACATAATTATATAACTGAATATTTACAAATACAGTAACTAAATAATTATTTTTTTTTTACCCATGAAAGAGACCTTTGGATCATCCCAGTAATCTTTGTCAACTAAAGCTTTGAAAGGCTAACTTTCTCACAATTCCATGATCTTAACGTTTGCTGCTTGATTGTTAATGAAGTCATGTTTATATTTGTATTCTTTATTTTTATTTTGTTTTATTTTTTTAATTTACAATATTGCTACATTATTAAAAGTGAAGTCAAAACCATAAATGCATGATTTATTATGATAATACAATAGAGATGCTGAAATATTATTATCTACTATGCAATTTTTTTCCAATTTCTGAACTCATTTTAATAATAGCAAGAATTATTCAGTTGTTTTTCATATGTACCTCATTTATTAATAAAAATTGTGTCATTTATAAATGGATATGTAGGTGTGGCAGTGCATATATAGGTGAATCTAAATGTACATTAAAAAAATTAAAGAACACTTGCTATTATTAAAATGAGTTCAGAAATCAGAACAAAATTGCAAAGTAGATAATAATATTCAGCATCTGTTTTGTATGACCATAATAATTCATGTATTTATGGTTTTGACTTCAATTTTAATAATGTAAAAATATTGCAAATAAAAAAATAATAATAAAAGACAAATAAAAGAAGCTCTGGGAATATACAAGCATAAACATGACTTAATTAACAGGCAAGCAGCAAACGTTAAGATCATGGAATTGTGGGAAAGTTAGCCTTTCAAAGCTTTAGATGACAAATTTTACTGGAATAATTGAAAGTGCTCCTAAGAGGATAAAAAATTTTAATATATTTGTTATGGTATTTACAAATATCCAGTTTATATATATATATATATATATATATATATATATATATATATATATATATATATATATATATATATATATATATATATATATATATATATATATATATATATATATATATATATATATATATATATATATATATCATTATCAACCATTATCAATCCTCTGAAGGATGAAGGTCTCTCCAAGTTTAATCCATCTTCTCCGAACTTTAGCTTTTCTTCTCCACATCACCCCTGCACACTTTCTTATTTCATCCATCCATCTCACATGTGGTCTTTTTCTGAGTCTTTTACTATCTCTTGGAATCCAGTTTAAAATTTCAATTCTCCATCTATTATCATCTCTTCTAACAATATGTCCTGCCCAACTCCACTTCAATCTTTTAATTTTTTCAATGAGGTCAGTAACACCTGTTTGTTCTCTCACCCATACATTGCATTTACAATCTCTTCTTGTTACTCCCAACATACATCTGTCCAAACTTCTTTGAGTGGTCTGAAGTCATTGAATTGCTCTTCTATTAAGTGTCCAAGTCTCAGATCCATAAGTAAGAACTGTTAAAACACATTTGTTAAAAACCTTCCTTTTCAAACACATAGGCATATTTCCTTTTGTATCAAGTTATTTCTACAAAAAGCACTCCAACCACGTTTAATTCTATGATTAATTTCCTCCATTATGTTTACATCTGTATTAATAATCTGACCAAAGTATATGTAACTGTCAACTTCTTCTAATTCATCATAATCAATCTTTATTTTCATATTTTGATCAAATTAATTAGACATTACTTTAGTCTTTTTAACATTTATCTTTAGTCCTACTTTCCTACTTTCATCTGATAATTCCTGCAACATTTCCTGCAGATCTGAAGCATTGTTAGCAAAAACAACTACATCACCTGTGAAATCTAAATGACTTAAATAATCACCATTTACTTTCACTCCTATAGTTTCCCATTTTAATCCACAAAATACTTCATGCAGCACTGTTGTAAAAAGTTTTGGAGATATGGAGTCAGCTTGTCCTACACCTTTCTCAATGTTGACTTTCCCAGTGTCATTATGTAATCTAATTGTTGCTGTTGCATTTTTATAAATATTCTTTAAAATATGACAATATCCAGGTTCTATACCTTGATGATCTAATGCTTTAATCACTGAAGAAATGTTTATAGAATCAAATGCCTTTTCATAATCTACAAATCCTAAGCATAATGGCAACTCATATTCATTTGTCTTTTCTATAACTTCTCTCAATACTTGGATATGATCTACGGTACTAAACCACTTTTAAATCCAGCTTGTTCTCTTGGTTGGTGGAAATCCAATGTTCTCTGTAGACGAGTAGTAATTATCTTGGTAAAAATTTTATATAAAACTGATAAAAGGCTGATAGGTCTGTAATTTATAATATCTTCTTTATCACATTTTTTAAATATTAATATTATTACTGCATTCTTCCAATCATCCAGTACATCTTTATCATTTAGACATTTGGTAAATAACTTTGCTAAAATATTTACTATTTTTTTTACCTGCTTATTTTAATATATCTTTTATAATTCCATCATTACCTGGAGCCTTTCCTTTCTTCATACATTTAATTGCATGTCTCACTTCTTCATTTAAAATTCTGGGCAATTTGGAAGATGTAATAGATATAGGAGGTACTTGTTCTTTATTACTATATAATTCTTGATAAAAATCTTCTACCAATTTCATCATGTCATCTCTCCTTTTAGTAATAATTCCATCTTTTTTTCTTATTGCAGATATAAATTTTCTACCAATACCAAAATATTGTTTTACATTCTTAAGACTTTTATTTTATTCTACAGCTTTTCTTGATAGTTCACAGTTATACTTTCTTATATCATTTTCAACTCTTTTCCACACCATTTTACAAAATTTGAGATATTCAATTCTTTTTAATGCATCATTTTTGTATATCTTCATATTCCTTTTTTTCTTCATAAATTCTCTAGTCTCAGTAGAAATTTTATTGGTTAATTGCTGTTTCTTTCTACCAGCTATCTATGTTGCAGTTTTCAAAAGTGTATCAGTTATTTTCATATTAATTTCATTCAAATCTGTATCCTGTTCAAAATCTACTAATACTTGAAACCGATTTGTAAGTTCTAATTTAAATTCATTAGAATGTTTCTGAAGATTAGGAATATCAACTGTAAATATTGTTTTTCTTAATAATTTTTGTCTCTCTAGTTTTACATTAACACATGTCTTACACCTTACTCATCGATGATCACTTCCTGTGTTAAATTTATTAAGAACATTACAATCTTGAAATATGTATTTCCTGTTAGTCAAAATATAATCCAATTCTGCTGTACCTTCATTTGGATGCTTCCGTGTCCATTTCCTTTTAACATTTTTCTCAAAAAAAGAATTCACGATATAAAGTTTTTCTTTTTCTGCAAACTCCACAAGTCTATGTCCTCTCTCATTTCTATTACCATAACCAAAATTACCCACAGTACTTTCCTCTTTCATTTTTTTACCAATTCCAGCATTAAAGTCTCACATAACAATTTTAAAATGGTGTTTACTCTGATCAAAAGCCTTTTGTACATCCATCTAAAAATCTTCTACTACTTCATCACTATGAGAACTTGTTGGGGCATAAACCTGAATTATCTGCATTTGGTATCTGATATTAAGTTGTATAACTAATCTTGCCACTCTATCCAATACACCATCAATCTCCACAATATTGTTCTTCCACTTTTTATTTATAATGAATTCTACTCCATTTGTATTTCCAATATTTGGGCCTTTATAATGGAATATATGTCCACTATTTAAATCAATTGTCTTTTCACCTTTTTTTCTAACTTCACAAAGTCCAATAATGTCCCATTTAATATAAGAGAGTTCTTCTTCTAATTCTTGCAATCTTTCTTCACTTGAAAGTGATCTGTAGTTGTAAGTACCTAAATAAAAAGTTGTAATCAAATGACAGCCTGGGTCCACAATCAGGGGATTCTTAGCACGCTTTGCCTTCGGCCACCAACCGCTGCCTTGGTTGGTGACTTTACAACCTCCTGGGAATAAGGGCCATGCTTTATTTTTTTCTGTCATAATTGTATATATGTATTGAGAAAATATTTATCATTTACACGATCATTCATTCTGCTTTATCAGGCACTGAGAAAAAAAACCATGGAGTTTCTTGATCTTAAACTCAGAGGTAAAAAGCCAATAAACTCACCACGCTGGCTAATGCGTGTTGGTGAGCAGCCCATCCATGTTCATATACTATATGAATAATCACATAGTAATAACAGCTGCAACGACAAGAACCTATGGAGTGGACATTAGGAATTTGCCCTGCTCGGTTCCTTTAAGGCCTCCAAGAGGAATGAAAGGGTCTCCTTTCAGTTAATAGCAAAACTCCTTTCTGCAGCCATTTAAATATATATATATATATATATATATATATATATATATATATATATATATATATATATATATATATATATATATATATATATATATATATATATATATATATATATATATAATTATAATTGAAATAATATTTTTAAACGGTTTATAAACAATTCAAACAATCTTTAAATCCGCAGAAGTACTTTCGGTTACTTTCAAACCTACCTTCACCAACAGGCTGATTAAAATACATGAACTAACTGCTCCAGCAGCTAAAACTCTAAATCTTAATATAGTAGGAACTAGTATTAATAACATAGTAAGATAATTTTTATCATTAGAAAAGCACAAAATTAATAATAAAGAATAAATGTTCCAATTAAATAAATAAATAATATACTTATAATAATCATGAAATAATTGTCGAAAGGTATAATTGTTGGACTACATTGAGATTATTTCTCTAAGAACCTATTCTCAAATTCATAAGAACACTATTACCACCACCCCCTTATTCAAATAGTAATGTAAATCTATAGTATCATTACATCTTTAAAATATTACAAATAATCTAATATTATACTAGATAACTTACAATCTGTTATTTAAAATATAATCACCTCAGGTTATTTAAATAAAATCATTAATTAATTCATAGTATCATTCTTAACTACACCTAAATGCTAAAGATGATGATGATGATAATAATAATAATAATAATAATAATAATAATAATAATAATAATAATAATAATAAAGATAGTGCTACTACTTGTACTACTACTGCTACTACTGTTACTACTATTACTACTACTACTACTACTACTACTACTACTACTATTACCACCACCATGACCACTTCCATCACTAGAAATAATAATAATAATAATAGATTATAAATAACTAACAACTACTACTACTACTAATACTACTACTACTACTACTACTACTACTACTACTAGTAGTAGTACAAGACTACTAACAGTAGTACTAGTAGTACTACTAGTAATAGTAATACTACTACTAATACTAATACTAATAATAACTACTACAACTATTACCCCCACAATAACCACCACTACCAATAATAATAATAATAATAATAATAATAATAATAATAATAATAATAATAATAATAATAGTAGTAGTAGTACAAAAACTAGTAACAGTAGTAGTAGTAGTAGTAGTAATAATAATAATAATAATAATAATAATAATAATAATAATAATAATAATAATAGTAGTAGTAGTAGTAGTAGTAGTAGTAGTAGTAGTAGTAGTAGTAGTAGTAGTAGTAGTAGTAGTAGTAGTAGTAATTATCATCTGATTCTCTTATTTAACATGTGTCATGTTAAAAGTACTATGCACAATAGGAAATATATTTAATTTTATAACAGGAATTTAAATAATAAATTATGACAATAATAAGATATTAATAATGTTATATTTCAGTGTCATATTCTAAATAGTAATTCTCATTTAAACTATGTTATTTATAATATGCAAAATATCTTATATATTGAATTTTGGCTTATGTGAATCAAGTCTTGTGGAAGTGAATAGATCAATAATAACATAGTTGAAAGTTTTTTTTTATAAAACAACTTTAACAAATTTATTTGGATTGATAATAAATGTTAATACAAGAAATAGTCAGTTAAATATTATTAAACTAACAAGTATTACTAAAAAATGAAAGAAAATTATATACAAAATTATGCACAAAAATAAAGAGATTACATACTTTGAAATAGAAAAATTACAAAGTATAAGCCTTCATTCTGCCTTTTTCTATCATAAAGAAAATATCCAAAATTTCAATATTTACTCCTACAATTATGTTAAATTTATTGCCAATAAATAAAATTTATTTTGGTTTGTTTTCTTTTCACAGTATATATGTCAATGAGAATAATATTTGTTCATATAATAAAATAATTTGTTTTATTATATGCTTATGTTCAACAAACATAAAATATGAAAATTCATAAAATATATGGATTCATAATGGACCCCATATGCCACATTTTTATGTTTATTTATAAAATATTAATTGCTTCAAAAATTTAAATGATTTATGAAAAATCAAAAAAAAAAATCAAAAATAATTAAAAAATATATTATGAATAGTTATGATTTCCTTATCATTTACATCATCAATATTAAACATCGAAAATCATTTGCATTTCTACTTAATTCAAAACCTATCTTGCTTTCTTTTAAAACAATGCAACATTCTAAATTAATTCACTGTTATACTTTCAGAATGCTAAACCCCACTATATTTTACTAATTACATTAAAATAGTGAGGAAATGTATATGATATAAAGGAACTAGAGCAAAGACTGAATAGTATAAAATAATTCATTAATCCACATGGAAGGCAATGTGAAATAATATATATGATTTAATCTAATATCCATAGGAAATAATGTCTTGACTTTCTTTTCAGCTCTTACATAACATCAAAGTACAAATATCAAACACAGTCCATGGTAATAAATACAATAATACACGTCTATGTTAAGTATATATGTATAACAATTACTCTGATATAATATTGGCTAATTTTTCAATTTTCTTGCAAACCTTACAAATGTAGACGTTCAGGGTAAAGTCCAAATAGATTTAAACAATCTACATCACAAAATAGACTAAGCAATTTTCCCCAATAATAAACAAAGTTAACACATTAATTTACTTTACTATGTATACTTTAAAAAATAGTTTCACACAATTAAGTGTATCCACAAATACAAATGACTTTTATTAAAGCATACGATCAATATTCATATATTTAAAATAAATATAATATTGTTTATTTGGCAAAAAATTATACAAAATTATGGTAATTAATAAAGTTATAATGAACTATATAATATAAAACAAATTATATGCATATTTTTTATTTATAGATTAGTTCTCTTAATAAAAAATCAATATGGCTTATTAATACACACTTCCATATATCCATTCATTATTTAGCATAAAATGAATACTTAAATTTCAAGTAATTCTTAAAAATTATATATACCATATGATAATTAAAACAATTTAAATTACATATGTGATTAAAACACTATCACATTTTCATGTCTTCTGGTTAAATTACAAAATATAAAAAATGTATAATTACATTCATGCAGTGATCATTATAAACTAACATACTTTAGAAGAAATGCTTTCCCAAAGAAAGTTAAATGATTTTAAAATTAAAATTATGATAATTAAAAGTGGCTACTAATGTAAGTTGTAATGCAACCTAAAAGTAAATTGTAATTTAAATGTTAGTATTTATTTAAAAAAATAATAAATAAGAATTAGTATTAAAATTTACAGTACTTATTACCCCTGTTCATGGCAGTTCTTACTTAAATGTTCTGCTAATAAACTGTGGATTGCAAAGTCACTAGGTGATGAGTCAAGTCCAAAATTTTTCTCTTTCAAACTTTCCTTCCTGGTGCACAAAAATAACAATAAAATTAAAATAAAATTATCGACCTTTAAAATATGGTAAAATCTTTGAAAACATCGTTCACCCTCTTATTAAAAGATATTCAATACAGTCTATTTCTGTTAATTCTCCAGGATAATGATTATTTCTTCAATAGTATTTTAAAAAATCCATTTTGAAAGGTAAGTCTTTTTTTCCGTGCACATTTTGTGGAACAGATGCTTCATTCACAGTCATATTCATTAATACATAAACCCTTGTGCATCCAAGGTTACATCCATCAGCTCTCAAAATCCCCTAAAGCACACAAACTTGCAGGGCTGTCTGCCTTGTTATTTCGCAATCACTACCTGTGTAAATTGGAGTCAGACAGGAAAAACAACATCACCAGCTACATCAGGGACTTAATAAGTGTGGGTTATGATCACAAAACAATAACCAAAAGGATTGTAAGCTTTCATAAAAGATTGCAACAAAACACAAAAGATGACAGACAACATCTAATTATACCCTACATACCTACAGTAGCTAAAAATATCAGTAAAATATTACAGAAGGAATTCAAACTCAGATTCAGAACTCTTCCAAACACAAATAGGCACATCAACAATATCAAAGACCCAAGAAATATAGAAGAAACCCCCCATGTCATTTATAAAATTGTGGGCCCACAGACTGGATGTGATTTGGTATATTATGGGGAAACTCGGGCCACAGTGAGCAATAGTCTGGCTCAGCAAATATATATATATATATATATATATATATATATATATATATATATATATATATATATATATATATATATATATATATATATATATATATATATATATATATATATATATATATATTACAACAAAAGAAGAGGGCAGCTCAGTATTTTCTGATCATCAGCAGGAGCAAAGCCATAGATTTGAGACATCTAAAGCTGACATCATATGCACAGAGAGGAACGATGTCAAGAGGAAGATCAAAGAGGCATGTTACATCACCAGTGATGCCATGTCAATCAACAGAAAAGACATGTGCTTCACAGTCTCAAAAAGGTGGATGTTGTAATTTGCATGCATTTGCATAGAATCAACAGCCTGTAAAAAGGACTATGATTATGGAGCCATAAAGGCCCCGAAAGCACTAAGTCCATAAAATAGAAGCTTACTAATAATAAACTTATAGTTTCACCTCAGTTATTAATTATCGCTTTTTAGTAATACATAACACTGGGATAAAACAAACATCTTTCCATTTTCAATTCATATTCCAATAAGACTCATATTAAGTCAATATGTAAATCCATGTTTTAAATACTAAAGAGTTATCTATTCTTGAAAATATATATTTTTACTTTCATTAACTATTTTTCTTCTTCTATTAAATTAAATCATAGCAATTACAACAGCAGGTAATTACATTTTAATGTTTGCTTTTTTAACATGTCAATTTTCTTTTTAGAAATTATATTTTTATAGCATTTGTCGTTGAAATAACTTCATTCACAAGTCCAAATATAATATTTGCTTCGAAGTTAAATAATTTTAAACTGTAATCATTCAAATTTATGTCATAAATATTATAGAGAAAGTGATATATTTTATAGCTCAACTTGAATGTCTTATAATTTTCAGAGGTAAATTGAATTTTAATTTTATCCAATAATTTCTCTTCAAATAATGTTTTGTAAATATTTTCAACTTTATAAATACTGACATATTCACTATATGTAACATACCTCTGGGTAATAATATACACATACAATTTTGAAATACTCCACTTAAATTAATATAAACAGTTTCATATAGAACTGAAAAAAACTATGTATAAATTGTTTGGTTTTTCATTACTAATCCATAGGTTTCTGTTCCATGAACTACCACCAAATTTCAACCAAGCTTCAGAATAGTTTACTGATAGGAAATATAGTGGATTTATTCACACATTTTATTGAACTAAATATTATTTTTTTAATCTTTTTGCCTTTTTTTAATTTTTAAAAATAAAAATATATTAAAAAATTAGATAATTTACTGTTAGTTTTTCTTATATTACTAACCTATAGTAATATAACTTGATACTGTTTAGTACAATAATTTTCAAGCACAACAATTTTTAAAACTTTCTCCTCCTAAACTAACTTAATTATTCACCAAATTTATACTTATGTTTTTTAAAAATTTGATTGGTTAAAAATAATCTGACTATTCCCAATTAAGTACTTTTAAAAATTAGAAATAAAATAATGAGTCATCCTATAAATAATAATTATAAAAAATATTTTATACCTAACTTATTTTATAATTAAACAAAAATAATTTTAAATGATACATTTTATTAATTCTTACTAATTTATGAAATTATAAAAAAAATATTTACCTTATATTCACTAGTTTAATACATCTTTAAAAATTAAATAACATTTATATTGATTTATTTTATCATGTACATATATCTATATTTTATGAATAATTTTAGAAAGCTATTCAAAACTTTCTATTAATTTATGCAAGCATAATGCACACAAATTGCCTGTCCTGCTATCACCTTTTCCAGACAAATATGTTGCAATTTTAAAACTCACTGTCTGAAATAAAACTAAATGAATATTTAATTACAATAATAATATATATTATAAAATATTAAATGTAATAATAAAAATTTTGAATAGTAAATTTTAACATTTTTATAACAATTACTAAAATTGAAACATTTAATACACCATAAAATATAAAAAAGCTTTAATAAATAATTATTACACAATTTTAACTGCTTTGGCTTATTAAGCATGTGTTCCATGTGTATTATTTGATTGGTCAAAAAGTTGTTTTCTTTTTTTAATGATATAAACACTATAAGTATGACATCAACAAAAGTACATGCATTTGTTGCATCCCTAACATAGATTTCTAATGATGTCTTTTACAAAAAATCTGATGAAATTTGAATTTTTTAGTATTTATTTTGTAACTGGTGTTTTTCCTTTTTTTTTTTATAAATTTTCTAATTTCTGTGAAGCAATAATGACAGAAAAATTTTATCAGTCTCATGAGTTTGACAAAACAAATTGAAAATATGCCAATCATTCACAAACAAGGTCTTTAATGGAGTCTAAACATAATTGCTGAATATTGGTCTTGTACATATACAATTTTATTTTTTTTAATTTTTTTTAATTATATGAAAAAAAAATATTTAATTTTTATTAATGTGTGTTTGTGTTGGTGTGTGTGTGTGTGTGCAAATTCTATATTTATTTATGGTCATATGAATTCATGTGTACAGTAGTTTTCTGGGTTCTAGTCCACTTATTTAAAAAAAAAAAAACTTATTTTCTAAAAATAATGTTTCTCAAAAGGTTTAATAATATATTATTTATTATAATGTTTATATGGTGTGTTTGTGTTTACAAGTAATGGTTTACAAAACTAATTATCAAATATGCAGAAATATTGCATATGCAGGAAAATAATCAAATTCTGATTCTTACCTATGCTATGATACTCACAATGTGGGGTCACTAGTTTTGCCAAATCTGTCATCACATTATTTTCATGTCTATAGCTAACAAATGGATTATATGCAAATAAATTATATCTATGTGATACAATAAATATAACAACATAGCATGACTGGTGTGCATAAAGAATATAAACATCACTGATGTGCATAAAAATATAAACATCACTAGTGAACACAATCCTATAAAATGAAGAGATGAAACAAATTTTATCAGTCTCATGAGTTTGACAAAACAAATTGAAAATATGCCAATCATTCACAAACAAGGTCTTTAATGGAGTCTAAACATAATTGCTGAATATTGGTCTTGTACATATACAATTTTAATTTTTTTAATTTTTTTTAATTATATGAAAAAAAAATATTTAATTTTTATTAATGTGTGTTTGTGTTGGTGTGTGTGTGTGTGTGTGCAAATTCTATATTTATTTATGGTCATATGAATTCATGTGTACAGTAGTTTTCTGTGTTCTAGTCCACTTATTTAAAAAAAAATAAACTTATTTTCTAAAAACAATGTTTCTCAAAAGGTTTAATAATATATTATTTATTATAATGTTTATATGGTGTGTTTGTGTTTACAAGTAATGGTTTATAAAACTAATTATCAAATATTCAGAAATATTGCATATGCAGGAAAATAATCAAATTCTGATTCTTACCTATGCTATGATACTCACAATGTGGGGTCATTAGTTTTGCCAAATCTGTCATCACATTATTTTCATGTCTATAGCTAACAAATGGATTATATGCAAATAAATTATATCTATGTGATACAATAAATATAACAACATTGCATGACTGGTGTGCATAAAGAATATAAACATCACTGATGTGCATAAAAATATAAACATCACTAGTGAACACAATCCTATAAAATGAAGAGATGAAACAAATTTTATCAGTGGTACAAAGAGGAACCTACAATTTTTAGATTTAGATAGACAATAATTCAATTGCTATTATGACAAATGCATATATACTTTTTTGAAAATTATTTGTTTTGTATCATTTATTAGGATGAATCTTGTTCTTTAAGTTTCAGTATCTTTTGGGGTACAAGATAAAAATGAAGATATTTTATGTGAATACTTTTTGACATTCTGAAGTTATTGATTATCTCAGGTAAGACATATTATATATGGTTTCGACAATAATATTGTGAGAAATAAAGAAATTATAACTGAAGATGTAATTTAAACTTAGTTAATGATGAATTAGAAAATATTAACAAACAGTAATCAGTAACATAATAATTATGCCAGATGTTGAAATGTTTTTTTTTTACCTTACTCATAAAATAATAATCAATACTTGTCTTAGCCTTATTGTTTTCCTTAATTCATGTAGTTTTTATCAATGTAAAGATTTTTCTCTAACCTTATTAAAACTGTAGTTATTGTGAAAATTGGGTCTCAGAGTAGTTTTTAAAAAAATGCAATATGGTCCCTGGAGAACATAGCAGTTAAGTTACATTAAGGATAAATTTATTAATTTATTTAACTATGTTTAGCATTATATTAAAATAAGTGTCTTTTAAAGTTTCATTTAACAAGATATTCATTATATTTTTATGTATAACTAATACTATTTATTTTATCCATATAATATTAAGATGTACTGCTTTCTATCTAAAATTTTAACATTTAAAACAGCTTTAAATAACATCTCAACAGTGACATGACTGAGTGCAAGATGAATAAACAAATTCAGACTTGTAGTAGTTTCACATCTAAAATATGATACTTATCAAAATGTATATTTCTCTTAGGTTTTCCATTTATTAATTTAAAGTTAGTATTAGAAGAAACAGATAAAATAAAAGGTTTGCACATGGTTGGGAGATGTTGTGCTTTATCAGACCCATTTAAGCAAATATATCTATTTAATATTTAATTGTCTATATCATGGATCATAAATCATACTTTTTCAAATTAGAAAGTAATTTAACATTGTTAAAATCAGATATGTGACCATTTTTTTTAAAGGGAAGTAAAAACTAATACATTAATTATCTGACTGGAAGCATTTTTATGTTTCCTACTTCTGTCATTTATTTGCCTATTAGAATAGTCTACATAGCTCAGTGAACATTGCAAACATAAAATTTCTTACCTCCCTTTGTTGTTCTGAAAATAAATAGTTTTGAGGTTTATATAAAAAATCACTGTTTTTTTACCAGTAGAACTATTACTCTTTATATGATGACAAGGAAATCTTCTACTGATTTTGTAACGCTTACAAATGTTTTTTTTCTATTATAAACATTAGAAAGAATAATATTTTTGTAACTTCTATTTTAAGAGCAAGATAACCATTATCATACAAACTATAAGCTCTAGCCAAAATAATTTTTGTACAGAAAATGTATGAGCAGACTTATGATGAAAATTAAAATGAAAATATCGCTTGTATAAGTGTATTTCTGTAAACTGATATTGTTAAAACATCATTACATTTTCTTGTAAATAAAGCATCTAGAAAAAAAAAAAGTGATTTGTTATTTTCCACTTCCATAAAAAAAATTAATATTAGGATGTCAATTATTTATAAAAACAACAAAATAATTTAATATATCAATGCCAACGACATATGCACAAAAGTATCATCCACATATCTTAGCCAAATGGAAGGCTTCTTACTAGCTGCAATTAATACTTAGCTTTCAAAATTATCCAAAGAAAAGTTCAACAAAATACAGATCACAGTGGACATCCCATAGACAGTCTTTTAATATGTTAAAATTTTGAGCACCATGGCTAAATAATGTATATTCAAAGCAATATCTTGCTAATGGGGTAATAAAATCAAGCAAATTATTGTATTATTATGAATTATGTTACTGTAATGGGAATATTATTAAATATAGAAGAGACATCAAAACTAACCAATAAATCAGTTGCTGTTAGTTTTAAGTTTTTAATTATAGAAATAAGGTGACATGAATTTTTAATTATTGATGGAATCTTGCCTGGCAATGGTTTTAAACACTATGCTAAATATTGAACCAAAGCATGTGAGGTAGAACCTAAAGCATGCACAATAGGAAAACAATAAAATTTAGGATATAATGCAAAACCTTCTCTTGGAGCAATTTTAAATTTCATAACCTATTCTATACCATAATGTTTGATTTGACATTTTGCCTTATTTTCTAAATATGTGAGAGAATTTCTCTAACAATATTTCATTAATTGGCAAAGAATATGATGATAGTGGATTCTGCTCTTATGTGGATAAAAAATTGAAAATATATCTGATTACTGTATATATATATATATATATATATATATATATATATATATATATATATATATATATATATATATATATATATATATATATATATATATATATATATATATATATATATATATATTATATTTTAAAAATATGCTGAATATGCTTATTACAGCTTAGCATTTATTAAGCTCAGGATTATAAAGCTCAGCTTAGGGGTTTAAATAAAACCTAGTTGTGTGTGTTATTCTGAATACTAGATGACACAATAATATTTATAAATTATTCTAACTAAAAAATAGTAGTGTGCTTATTAGATACAAACATTATAAATTAAAGTTTAAAGGTTTTATTAAAAAAAATCTCTAATTGTTAAAAGAGATTAAAATCGAATATCCTTTGCCTGTTATTATGTATAACTATTATTTGATTGATTTACTTATTAGAATAAACAAGGTAAAAAGTTTTAATAATGATAATCAAAAATAGTACTTAAATATGTTGTATACTATTGTAAACCGAATAAAATTGTTAAAAGTCAAAATAATTGTATTAAGTCCCAGTGCGATATTGGCAATCTTTGTAACCCATTTAATTTGTAAGCATTTCTTATTATTCTTAATAAACCAAATTAGTATTATTTCAAAAAGTTTTGTTTTGTTTGTTTTACTTTTATATGAAAATATTATTGTCTTGGGTTCCAGTTCACAAAATCTTAAGTTTCTAAAGTTTATTAAATCTTCAATTCAGAAGTTCACAAATATATCATGAAGTTAGTTAAATATATTTGATATGGGTTTGAAGATTATAAAGCCATGCTAAAGTAAGTGATTCTTAGATTGAATCACAATAACAGATAATTGCATTATATCAGATACTTAATTAAATTCTTAATTAAAAATTTATTTTTAAATTATCAGTATATCTTCTTAAATTAAAGATTATGCTATATGAAATTAAGAATATTAGTACATTAGAAAAATATTTTTAGTTACCATTATTTTAAAAGCTGCACATTATTTTATATTAACTGCACATTGTCTATCATTATCTTAAATATTGTATGTCCAATGAATTTTAATCCATCTGCATTTGATGTTTTTAGTAGTTGTCTGTGAGTATGGGAAGGCATAAAAAGTACTATTGCTCTTTTCTTTGCTCAAGTAATATCTCATTGATGATAGGTCATTATTAGGTTAAATTTAAAACTAATTCATTAAAACTTTAAATTAATATTGGTTCTGTTTATTATTGTAAGATTGCCCTATAAGGTTATTATTATGTGGTCAGCCAAGATATTACTTATTTGTTTATTAATCTTAGCAATTATTTTATAGGCAACTTAAACTTGTAATTTTGCACAAGAGCTTTTAGTTTAGAAAACCTTGAAATTAGTTACTTTTATTGCCTTATTAAATATAATTTAGTAAAATAATCTTTCTCAATCAGGGTATCATTCGGTGCTGATATAGTATGCACTCGGCAGCCACTTTGAATTTGGAAACACCTAAAAAGACTGCTGGTGCATGCAAGTGATAAATATCATCAACAAAAAACACTCATTTTCAAAAAAAAAAAAAAAAACGCCTGAGGCACTATAATTAAAAAAGGTGGTGGGAAGGGACTACACTTTAAAAAATGGTAGAAAAATGTCACATTAAATAGCCTAAGGTGCTACTATCCAAAAAAAGGGCGTGAAAAGAAAAAGAGGTGAACATTGAAAAATACTTTAAAATGAGCCAAAAACGCAAATTTATATATATAGTCATAATCAAAAACTGCAATATTTACAAAAAACCCGTTAAAATATAACGATCATTAGAAAAATAATAAATTCTATTTTAAAAATATAAGTCCAGTCTATCAACGCTATATACTAAATCAGTATTATAATTTTAAAAAAAAACAATATTTAAAAACTATACTGCTATAAATCAAACATTGTATTGTAACGTCACATTAAATAGCCAAAGGTTATACTATGGAAAAAAAAGTGCAGGAAAAGAAAAAGAAGTGAACATTTAAAATTAAAAAATACTTTAAAATAAACCAAAAACGCTAATATATATATATATAAACCAAAAACGCTAATATATATATATATATAGTGATGATAATCAAATATTGCAATTGTAAATCTCAAAAAAATAATGTGTGTTAAGGCATTTTTTAAAAAAGTCATAAAACCTAAATATATATATATACGTTGCGATAATTAGAAAAATGATAAATGCTTCTATCAAAAGATTACTCCGGTCTTTCAACAATATATACTAAATCTCAAAAACCAGTATTATAATTTAAAAAAAATATATTTAAAAATTATATTGCTAAATGTGAAATGGGGGGAACATCACTTTCAACACTATTTCGTGGAGCATTTTTAAAAATATAATATTTTACATTTGGCTTTGGAATTATCCCTCCAACTAAGAGTTATAATAATAACAAATCTGAATAATAGACATATTAATGCATATTACAGTTAGCATTTATTTAAGTAATTTTTTACTAATATTTTAAGAATTTAAAAAAAATTACCAACTTTCTCGATTGTATGGATGGTCATCCGCTCAGGCTAAATTAGGTTCTTCCTAGATCAGTTCATTACTGCAATACCACAAGCCATCAACAAATTATAATTTTAAGATTTAGGTTTATTACTTTAAAGAAGATGTCGGTACAATTAATTTATTCAGGAAATATTGCAGCTTGATATGGTCTCTTTCAAATTTATTTGTAAAACTGTCTACTTGGGTCTCACACAAATTAAATCAGGTGTGTATGACAGAAGATAATTTCCAAGAATTAAAGTTTGGGATGGGCCTTTGTCTTACTAAGATAAAAGTGTTAAGTTAAACTTTCAAATTTTAAAAAAAAAGCAACAACTGTAAACAAGCTAATGGACTTTTATGCTTCAAGCCTAACATCATTACGTATATAATCTTATAATAATGTATTTTGATATATAATAATGTATGTATATGTGTGCACATCTAATATAGAAATATATTTATTTATATATTAGATGTGCATACATACATGTAAACATACGTTATTATACATCAAAGTAAATTATTATAGGATTATACATGTGTCCTGGGATGGGTTTGAATTTGACAAACAGGCCTACTATGATACATAGAAGGTGAAATGGAATGATAGACAGAATTAGCAACGATAAGTGAATACGCAAATATAATTAAAGAATATATTTTATTAGGCATTCATAATACTGGATGGGGTGGGATCGCAGCTGATGTGATAGACTACATCGAAATACATGCACTAGAAAGTAAAAAAAGAATACACACTAAAATAAATTAAAATTTGGGAAAATTTGTTGAGTATTTCAAATTTAAAAGTAATGACTTCCAAAATAAAAAAACTAACCTTTTCATCATCAGAAGGTATCTTTATCATCTTTTAGAAATGCAAGAAGCAGATCATTTAGATGCTTTTTATCCATATGCCAACAGATTGCATCAAATGGGACTGCAGTAAATCCAGTGATGTCACTCTAATTTTTTTCAATATTTTACATTTCGCTTCCAGACATGATCATTCAATTGACTGTGTATGTGCACCTGTCACCAGATTCACATAGTTCTGTTGGTGGTTGATGGGTGAATGCTGAAAACCTCTATCATTGAGGTCTGAATAGGCTGGCCACATGTCTGAGTGAATAACAGAGCCAGCTGCACATTTCCTTTGTATTATGGAAATCAATGTTGCTTTATCTCTATGTTTAACAGTAAATTGGTGACAATCTAACCCCTTTCTTCAGCCCAAATAATCAATGTCCATGTATTCAGGCTCTGTGGTATCTTTTATTTATTATAGTTATGGATTTGTCAGTGGAAGTGGATGGTTGATCACCGCTCAGCATTCTTCCCTTATTGGATTTTCTTCGCCCTGCAAATCATGCTTCATCAATTTGGATTGGTTCTTTTGGAGTTCCTATTAATTGTCCCTTTTTTTAATGGCTCGGGAACAGGCTTCCCTGCAAAAATTGAACCAATCTACCACTGTATTTAACAATTTGCTAGACATCATCACCGTCATTCTTGTGTGCATATCTGCAATAAAAAAAGAAACTAATTCCAGAATCCGGCACACTATCAATCAACTATTAACCCTGTCAGTTGCATCCATGTAGTGAAAAAATGGGTTGCCTCTATAAATGGATCACGTGGTATAACATGTTGAACATCTCATAGTGGGGACTCACTCCCCTTTGTGTTTTTTCCTTTGTTTTAATAACATGTCATTGCCACATTTTTCATATGGCCTCTTCCTATCTTCATCATTTAAAAGGTTACTATCTTTCAAAAAGGTAATAACCTGATCCTCACTAGAAATTATGTCAAAATAGAATGACTTCAATGCCATGGTTAAGCTCCATAAAATATATGTCTCCGAGGAAACACAAAAATTTGGTTACTAAAGACAAAAGATTTTGTATCAAAACTCATCTTTTATACCAATTTTCAAATCATATGATCACATGAACACACACCCTTTATATTTCAGTCTTTTTTTAATATTAATGAAAAGCAGATCTCTTGTTTGTTTTTGCAATATTTTCGGAATATATAAATATATATATATATATATATATATATATATATATATATATATATATATACAAATAAATATATAAATATATATATATCAAAATACAGTACAATTTATATAAATTATATTCTTTTAGAAGTACTTTCGACTATACACTTTGTAGTCTTTATCAACTATATAACGTTGAATAATCAAAACGAGACAACCCTTAACAATACCCATAGTTCAATTCAGATTTCCCACAATTCTGTTATCTTAACATTTGATGACTGGAAATTCATTAACTTTTGACGATTTCTTGAAATCAACATAGCCTCTTTTATTTTACGTTTATTATGACAACGTTCAATTTGAATAATTTTCATATTTTTATAATCAAATTTAAATCCATATTGACAAGATTTATTATGATCAAATATAACAGATGATGAAGGTTTATTTACATCTGTTCCATATTGATTCTCTTTTTGAATTCTATTATATAAAAGCATATGTTCTTTTATTCTCTTCTCAAATGTACACTTAGATTGACCAATGTATTGTATGTCGCATCCACATATCAATCTATATATAATAGAATTTTGATTAAACTTTGAATTTTGAATTTTAGAATTATTAAGCAATCTATTTATGTTATTTGTAGAGAAAAAAGCAATATGACCCAAACCATTATAAATTTTCCTAATAAACTTGACCTGCTCATTTGATATAAATGGCATTGAAATCCATTTCATTTTGAAATTTTTATTTTTAATTTTATTATAGTGTTGATTTCTTTTAAATCCTTTAATAATATTAGCAATAGCATTTTTATAATAGCCAATTTTTAATAAGTCATTAACAAATAAATGTACATTTTTAATTTTATCACTAGAATATTTGCATAATTTTTCATTCCGTGTACCTATGTGTCATAAGCTGTCTGGATTGAAATCATTCTTATTTCGAAATGAAAAATTATGCAAATATTCTAGTGATAAAATTAAAAATGTACATTTATTTGTTAATGACTTATTAAAAATTGGCTATTATAAAAATGCTATTGCTAATATTATTAAAGGATTTAAAAGAAATCAACACTATAATAAAATTAAAAATAAAAATATCAAAATGAAATGGATTTCAATGCCATTTATATCAGATGAGCAGGTCAAGTTTATTAAAAAAATTTATAATGGTTTGTGTCATATTGCTTTTTTCTTTACAAATAACATAAATAGATTGCTTAATAATTCTAAAATTCAAAATTCAAAGTTTAATCAAAATTCTTTTATATATAGATTGATATGTGGATGTGGCGTACAATACATTGGTGAATCTAAGTGTACATTTGAGAAGAGAATAAAATAACATATGATTTTATATAAAAGAATTCAAAAAGAGAATCAATATGGAACATATGTAAATAAACCTTCATCATCTGTTATATTTGATCATAATAAATCTTGTCAATATGGATTTAAATTTGATTATAAAAATATGAAAATTATTCAAATTGAACATTGTCATAATAAACATAAAATAAAAGAGGCTATGTTGATTTCAAGAAATCATCAAATGTTAATGAATCGCCAGTCATCAAATGTTAAGATAACAAATCTGAATTGAACTATGGGTATTGTTAGGGGTTGTCTCGTTTTGATTATTCAATGTTATATAGTTGATAAAGACTAACAAAGTGTATAGTCGAAAGTACTTCTAAAAGAATATATAATTTATATAAATTGCACTGTATTTTCATATATATATATATTGATTTATATATTACATATATTGTAAAATGAATACAGATATCAAAGTTATATATATATATATATATATATATATATATATATATATATATATATATATATATATATATATATATATATATATATATATATATATATATATATATATATACAAGTTATGATGTATAATATGTTACAGTGCAATTATATTTTTAAATCATTAATTTATTTTTATATTTTTTATAATAAATTTCCAAATAATTTTCTTTGCATATTTAAACTGTTAAAACTAAAATCTTAAAAGTAATACATATATGAGTACAAGTTCTGATGTATAATATGTTACAGTGCAATTATATTTTTAAATCATTAAATTATTATTATTTTTTTATAATAAATTTTAACTCTCTTTTGCATTTGTGACTAGTTAGACTTGAGGCATAAATGTCCATTAGCTGGTATACAGTTGTTTAAATTATTAAATTTGAAAGTTTAACTTAACACTTTTATCTTAGTAAGACAAAGCCCCATCCCAAACACTAATTCTTGGAAAGTATCTTCCGTCATACATACCTGATTTAATTTGTGTGAGACCCAAGTAGACAGTTTCAAAAATAAATTTGAAAGAGACCATATCAAGCTGCAATATTTTCTGAATAAATCAATTTTACTGGCATGTCTTTAAAGTAAAAATGCTAAATCTTAAAAGTATTATTTGTTGATGGATTGTGGTGTTGCAGTAATGAACTGATCTAGGAAGAACCAAATTAGCCAGAGCAGATGCCCATCCATCCGATCGAAAAAGTTGGTAATTTTTTTTTTAAATTCTTAAAATATTAGTAAAAAATTACTTAAATAAATGCTAACTGTAATATTCATTAATATGTCTATTATTCAGATTTGTTATTATTATAACTCTTAGTTGGAGGGATAATGCCAAAGCCAAATGTAAAATATTATATTTTTAAAAATGCTCCACGAAATAGTGTTGAATGTGATGTTCCCGCCATTTCACATTTAGCAATATACTTTTCAAATATATATTTTTTTAAATTATAATACTGGTTTTTGAGATTGGAGTAATCTTTTGATAGAAGCAGTTATCATTTTTTTCTAATTATCACTTTTTTTAAGAAAAATGCCTTAACACACGTTAATTTTTTGAGATTTACAATTGCAATATTTGATTATCAAAACTATATATATTAGCATTTTTCGTTTATTTTAAAGTATTTTTTTAATTTTCAATCTTCACTTCTTTTTCTTTTCCCGCACTTTTTTGCCATAGTATAACCTTTGGCTATTTAATGTGATGTTACAACTCAATGTTTGATCTATAGCATTATAGTTTTTAAATATTGTTTTTTTTTTTTTTTAAATTATAATACTGATTTAGTATATAGCGTTGATAGACCGGACTTATATTTTTAAAATAGCATTTATTATTTATCTAATGATCGCTATATTTTAACGGGTTTTTGTTAATATTGCAGTATTTGATTATAACTATATATATATATATATAAATTAGCGTTTTTGGTTTATTTTAAAGTTTTTTCAATGTTCACCTCTTTTTTTTCCCACTCTTTTTTTGGATAGTAGCACCTTAAGATATTTAATGTGATGTTTTCCTGCCATTTTTTAAGTGTAGTCCCTTCCCACCACCTTTTTTAATTATAGTGCCTCACGTGTTTTATTTTTTTGAAAAATTAGTGTTTTTAGTCAATGACATTTATCATTGCCAGCAGTGTATTTAGGTGTTTGCAAATTCAAAATGGCCACCAGGCGCATATTATATCAGCACCCATTATTCTTATTCAGAGAGTGTATGATCTATTGGTCGGATTAATATGGTAACTATTAATTAGTAATTTTAAATTTATCTTTTGTATGGTTTAGTAGTAGATTATTAATATACCGTAGTGGTTATAGTTCATCAGTATTGGATCTAATGTCTATCTGCTCTTACATCTCTGAATTATCAACTCATTTTTTTTTAATTTATTGTAACCTCACTGAGCCGAGTCATTAAGTTTCTCTCATTTCATTTTCTTTTCATACCATTTTCATCTCTCATTCATATCTCTTCTATCATCTCATTCATGTCATCAGCCATTTCAAATCATTTATTTTGTTTCATTACTTTTCTTCTCTCTCTTTTTCATTATCTAATCTCTCTATATAATTACATTTTTATTTCTTTCTTTTCTGTTTCTTCTTTTCTTTTCTCTCTCTTTGTTATCATCTTACTCTCTCTAATTCCATTTCTAATCTAATCTTTTTTCACTTTTCTTTTCCTTCTACCTTTTCTCTCCTCTTCTTTTGGTTACAATATATATATATATATATATATATATATATATATATATATATATATATATATATATATATATATATATATATATATATATATATATATATATATATTGCATGTAAGAATGAATGTGTGTTATGTGTGTATGTTATGTCTATAATTAATTATTCATCTATGAATATAATTATCTATTTCTATATTTAAACTATTGTATTTATCTATTCTCCATATACTTTATTCAGCTATCTATCATTTTTATTATTTTTTTACTATATGTAATTATCCAAAATGCATGTTTAATATATATATATATGTCCACAGATGCAAGTTAAAAAACTTGCTTACGCTTGTATTTATGTCCACAGATGGCGTCCTACCAAGACTGCCAATCAAGCGTAAGTTTTGTTTACATAAACGTCAGAGTAGTTAGTATTCACTATCTCTAACTATAATTCCACTTTCAGATCATGATTTCAAGCTATTTGCTATCATCAGTGAAAGACAGGAATAAAGAAACTAGATCTGAATACAAACTCTGAGCGTTTATGAAACAATTTCTATTCAGCTTGCAAGCGTGAATTTTTTAGACACGTAATGTCTTCAAACTGGGTCTGATCTATGTAGCTATCAGACCCATGTAGCTATCTGGTTTGCTATGCTGAGTTTGAAGACATTACGTGTCTAAAAAATTCACGCTTGCAAGCTGAATAGAAATTGTTTCATAAACGCTCAGTTTGTATTCAGATCTAGTTTCTTTATTCCTGTCTTTCACTGACGATAGCAAATAGCTTGAAATCATGATCTGAAAGTGGAATTATAGTTAGAGATAGTGAATACTAACTACTCTGACGTTTATGTAAACAAAACTTACGCTTGATTGGCAGTCTTGGTAGGACGCCATCTGTGGACATAAATACAAGCGTTAGCAAGTTTTTTAACTTGCATTTTTGTTTATCATATATATATATATATATTGTAATGGGCAAATAGGCTGTTACATTATTTTTTTATTATTAAACAGGAAAAAAATTAAAGTTCGCAAATAAAAAAAATTTTATTAAGAATTAAAAATTGAAATTTAAAAAATCATCTAAACTTTAATATATATAAAATGTCACAGATGAGAAATTAAAAAAAAAAAATTTATTAAAAAAAAGAAAAAAAGTATTAATACTAAATTTTGAAGAAAAAGACTTAAAAGATTTAAAGATAGAAAAATTAATTAATATTATTGAAAAATGGAAATGATTATGTTAATTAGTCCAAGTGAACTAGGGCTTGGGCATTTAAATGTATAAGCAGTGGTCAGATAAGAAAACAATAAAAACTAATAGCAAATAAAAAGAAATCCCTTAGGAATCGGTTTTCAATGAAAGGGTTTTCATCATCATAATGTAATGTTGAGTTAGTCTGCAAAATTAATATAAAAGGAAAGGTTTGGAAATAAAAAAAAATATTATTATTAAGAGAGGACAGGTATGTGTTAAGTTGGAGAAGGTTGGAGGAGAAGGGACTTTCAATTCCTTCAGTTGTTCAAAAAAATGAAACATTGTTTTCCAATATTGCAGACCACAGGACATCAAAGCCCGGAAGAATACCATCAACTATAAAGGACCAACAGTTAACTGCACGCCAATCTTCTATGACTTCATGGGAATTAACACCTTCCATTACAAGAAACCAGAGACTATGGACATTTTTCAAAACAGTAAGAAATATATAATTAATGAACATTTCTAAACAAAAATAACTCTAAATCCTAAACTTTTCAATATTTTAAATATAAGAATTTTCTATCTGACTAAATTAATTATAATTAATTTTGATGTATTTCTTTTGTAAAATCATTTCCTTTTATTAATTTTTTTTTTTGTTCTTTAAGTTTTTATAATGATTTCTGTTTTTCGTTAAAGTAAATTCTATAAATGTTAAATTTAAGTGAATGGCTATATAGATTTGTGAAATTTTATTAGGGGATGGTAATCTTAGGTTATTCGTTATGTAGTTGAATTGGGTCAATAGATTGGATATATTGGTGTAATTAGTAGATGTAGAATGAAGTTCACTACGAACAGAATCGCTAGTATATGCCACCCACTCCCTTTTGCCTATGGATGTGATTGTATGTCAGCAAAAAGGACTGCAGCCTTTTCCTATGGAGATTTTTTTATTGCTCTTCTCATCAGATAGATGTAGTATTCCTATCTGTATGAGAGTTAATTTCTTCTCTTAACCTGTATTTGTGCTGTCATATTTGTATTACATTAAATACATCGATATGTCAGATGGATTGATGTTGGTTTAGCTCAAACTTTTGGCCTAAGGTTAAATAAGGAATAAAATATTTTTGTTTCAAATGCAATGTAGTCTATTCATGCTCGACACTCTAAATGCATTAAATTTAAGTTCGGTATAGATGCTTGCATAGATTTCTTATCGGTTCATTGTGTTTTGGTTTTCATATTTGATCAAAATATATATAGACATTCAGTAAATAATGATACCTTACAGTGAGTATCTAAAATGTATTTATTCGGATGTCTTTTAAGTTATTGGTGTCAATGTGGCATCTTATGATGAATGTCATTGGGTTTCTTATAAATTTCCCTCTGCAATTCCATCAATGACTTTATATTTTGATCATTTATGTTTATTTTGAAATGTTTTTAACTATGTAATCTATGTAACTGATCTATACTCAACATTATAAAACAAACTTTTATAAATCCATCTGTGTGAACTTATAAAAATTAAAATGTAAATTGAAATCTAAAATCGAAGTTAAAACTGTAAGTTGAATTTTAAAAATGTAAAACTGATACTAAAATAATTTTAAATCTTATATATGTTTAAATAATTGTTTGCATGGTATTTCTGGCAGTGACTTATTTTATTCTTTTTATTAATATTAAAAATAATCTTAGATAATAATTTTTATAAAATACAAATCTCTGCTACTCCCTGAGCTAGTGACATTGTGCTAACACTCTAAATAAAATTAAAAAAAAAATTTAACTTATGTATCTGCCTACTATATAAATTTTCTAGGTTCTAATTAGCCTAGTGGCACCCTGTAGTGCAGATTACATTAAGGCACCAATTCATTTGAAAAAATCGATGTTTGTATTTCTTCAAAATAATATACTAAATTTATAAATAAATATTAGTAAATACGAGACTTAAAAGTTTTTAAAAAATATATCTTTAACATCACTTAGGAGCACTTTCAACTATCCTTGTAGTTTTTC
Source organism: Epiperipatus broadwayi (assembly GCA_028023455.1). Classification (NCBI taxonomy): domain Eukaryota; kingdom Metazoa; phylum Onychophora; class Udeonychophora; order Euonychophora; family Peripatidae; genus Epiperipatus; species Epiperipatus broadwayi. The sequence continues at coordinate 8,397 of JAQFVV010000744.1, read as the reverse complement.
TCAACGAATAATTTGAAAGGTCAACTTTCCCATAATGCCATGATGTCAACATTCCCATAATTTCATGATCTTAAAGTTTCATGCCTGTCTATTAATTAAATCTTGCTTGTATTTATATATTAACATAGCTTCCTTAATTTATCTTTTATTATTATTTCTTTCAGTTTCGAATATTTTTCTACTTTTATAATTAAAATCAAAACCATATATACAGGATTTATTATGATCATAAAAAAAACCAGAAGCTGATAAATTATCATTATTTATATAATTTTGTTTTGTATTTTGAACCCTTTTTAATAATAACAAGTGCTTTTTGTTATTTCTTCCAATGTGCACCTCAACTCACCTATACCTCCATTGCCCGACCTACACATCCATTTGTAAATGCTACAATTTTTATTTATCAATAATGTTTTATCTTTTGAGTTATTTATTAATTTATTTAATGTAGGTGGTGCATAAAAGAATGTTATCAGAAAAATATTACTTTATACAATTGATATGTTGTTGATATTTTTGTTTGTGGAAGGCCAAATGCTATTAACGATTTGTTTGATGATTTACATAATATAAAGAGATTAAAATGGATCTAAACAGATGAAAATTCAACGAGTGTTCAATTTTTAGATCTCAAGATAACTAGACACAAAGAAAAACTACATTACTATATGACAATTAAACCAATAGTAAAAAGAGGATATATTTCATATAAATGAAAAGTGCCAATGTCACATAAAATGGCATGGTTAAAATTCTTCTCATTTAAAAATGATAATTTTTGTAAATATTCATCAGATAAAAACAAAAACATTGAAATTTTATTATAATGAATTGTTAAATGTTATGCTTTTAAAAATATTAATTCTAATTATAAAAATACTATTAATAATAATGTTAATCCTTCTGATAAAAAAAGGTGGATATCAATACCATTTGCTTTGAATCAGCAGGCATGTTTCATTAAAAAAATTTTAAAGGTATATGTGATATTGCATTTTATGCACCAACTACATTAAAGATATTAATAAATAACTCAAAAGACAAACCTTATTAACAAATAAAAATTGTATCATTTACAAATAGACTTATAGGTCTGGCAGTGGATATATAGGTGAGGTTTACATTAGAAAAAAACAAAACAAAAAGCACTTGTTATTATTAATAAAAGTTTAAAATACAAAACAAAATCATATAAATAATGACAATTTATCAGCTTCCGTTTTTATGATCATAATAAATTATGTATATATGGTTTTGATTTTAATTATAGTAACATAAAAAATATTTGAAACTGAAAGAAATAATAAAAGAAAAGTTAAGGAAGCTATGTTAATATATAAATACAATCAAGATTTAATCAAAAGGCAGGCAGCGAACATTAAGATCATGAAATTATTGGAATGTTGACATCATAAAATTATATTAAAGTTGGCCTTTCAAATTATTAGTTGACAAAAACTACAAGGATAGTTGACAGTGCTCCTAAGTAAGGTTTATATATATATATATATATATATATATATATATATATATATAAATTATTAATCAATGTCTGTATTCCAATTATAATAAAATATATATAATTATTCAAAACAATACAATAATTAATACAGTAACAATATTTTAAACAAATATATACCAATTTAATAGAAGTACTTTCAATTATCTATGTAGTCGTTGTCAACTAGACTCAAATTGTATTAGAAAAAAACGTTACAAATGTAAACAAAAGCAATACGTCATACATCAATTTTCCCACAATTCATTAATTTTTATATTGGCTGTCTGTCTATTTATCAACTGTTGCTTTTCACTTTTTATTAACATAGCTTCTTTAATTTTGCGTTTATTATTATTTCTTTCAATACACAGAATTTTAACTTTATTAAAATCAAAATCAAAACCATAATTACATATTACATTATGATCAAAAAATACTGATGGTGATACATCATCATTTCTAACATTCTCTTGTCTTGATTTTTGCACTCGTTTATATAATAACAAATGCTCCCTTGATCTTTTCTCCAATGTACATCGAGATTCCCCAATATATGCCTTTCCACAAAAACATAGCCATTTATATATTGCACAACTTTGATTTAAAATACCACACCTATTTTTTGAATTATTTATTAATCTATTTAAATTATTGTTACTGTATTAATTATTGTATTGTTTTGAATAATTATATATATATATATATATATATATATATATATGTGTGTGTGTGTGTGTGTGTGTGTTTGTTTGTTCCAAGTATCTGTAGGGTTAAACTGTTTATTACTTTCTATTATTTTCCCAACATTTCAAAGAAATAACATCCATTATTATCATTGTTACATTTTTAAACCTTTATATCCCAAGTAGTAATGAGATTAAATGAGAAGAAAATAATGAGATTGACTGTGAAATACTTCAGTATTCAGAATATATACATTAGCAAAATTTTATTTACTTTAGTGTCATTATGAAGTGATTATATATATATATATATATATATATATATATGTGTGTGTGTGTGTGTGTGTGTTACATTTAAATTCCAATACTTAACTTTTTTTGTAAATATCTAATACAGAATTAAAAACACAAACTTCCAAACTGTACAAATAACAAATTATTAATTTATTAATATGTTTTATTTAAATATTGAAATAAAATAAGATTTAAAAACATTATTAAATCTAAGCAAAAATTCTAATCTTTAAATAGAATATAATAAAACCTTTTGATTTTGAAAAAAAAAAACAGTGAAGAGAGTTTTATTCTTAAAAATAAAAATTACAAACAGATCCTTAGGGCAAAATGACCATTGAAAAGATGATTATGAAATAGAAACAAAAAACATGCTTTTCCCACCCAAATAAATAGACACAGACCTCAGTGGAAAACCCAAAATTTACTTAGCCACAAACTGAACGTCTACTTGGACACAAATTCAATGAACCAATGAAATAAAGATATGAAATATGTTTGATGGATCCGTGCATTCCAGAGATAAGTTGCCGAAGGACTATAAAAAGAAAAATCCAAAAGAAATAATAAAAATTGGAGAATAAGAAAATTAAAGTTTGAATTCTGTTGTCTTTGGTGAAAGTAAAATAATTAAAAATGTATATATTATCGCGGATCACCAAGAATGTAATCAGTTCATCATGCTTCCTTCAGTTCGGCCAGCTGAAGGTAGCTTTTATCATTCACAAACCACAGGAGCGAACTAATGGTGCCATATGCAGAAATTCTCATCAAGCTTCAGAAATCATCATAGTCCACAAGGAACTTTATTTGGCTTTAAAATGAATTATAAACTTTTTTTCCTGAGCAAGCCCGAACATTAATTTTTTTAAAAAATTGTGCAAATTTAAAACTCTGATTTCAAGTTAAAACAAAATCTCTTAAAATATGTATTGTTTTCTTTCATTTATTCATGCTTAATATCTGTTTGTAATAGGGTAGGGGTTTGCGATTGCAAATTTAAATTTAAAAATAGAAACATATATATATATATATATATATATATATCATTATTTGTGCATTATTGAATTTAAAAGAAAAGAAGGTTAAATAATATTTGTAGTAAAATAAATTAAATATAAAATGTCATATTAAAATGATTTTAAAACTTTAAACTAATGTTTTTTTTTTTTTAGAATTAAATTAATAAAATGATTTAAATGTTAGTTAAATGTAGATGGCTGCTAGACTCGTTTAAATATATGTTAGTTTTAAAGGGGTTTTGATTTTGGACTATTTGTTTTGTAGTTGTGTCAATGCTGGTGGAGATATATATGGATGTATATATCAATGTAATGTGAAGTGTGTTAGCAAATAAGGTGACAAGTCAAATTGAATGCATGACCCCAAAGTGGTAGTCATATGGTTGAAATGGATGCAGACATATTTCCGGTGCCAATGACGCATTCCAGCTCTATGGATTGGAAGGATAAGCATGGCAAGATAGACCACTCTCCTATTCATATGAAGCATTGTTCTTTTATTATATTAACATGCATGATTCTTTTCAGACAGATGTAAATTCCTGTACTGATGAAGGTCATGTTGCTTTAAATAATATCACACTGTTCAGATGCACATATCTGTTGGTGTGATTCTATGCTAACATGTTTACATCGCATTGGTTGCTGATATATATCAGGAAGTGAATGTTGGTGTGGGTGCAGACTTTTAGCCTGGAATCAAATGCTTGAAAGTCTGTTCAGTGTGTCATCTGGGTAGCTCATCTATACTCAACATTTCTAAGATTAAAAATAAAAGTTAAAACAAATAAAAATAATAGTAAATAATAATGAAACAAAAAATATTTTTTTTACATGTATAATTATTTTCAAGTTTGTGCATCATCACTTATATATATATATTGTCACATTTGTAATCATAATAAATATTTTAGATAGGGTAAATTATTAATTATTAGTTATATGCCTATCCAATCTGTACCATTTGCTTAACTTATATTAATTCATCATAGCATAGATAAAGCAGAAATTATAGAATCACTGTGCCACTTTGAAAATATCAGCATTAAAAAGATTCTTGGTATTTATTTGTATATTGGGGCAGTCATTTGAACAATAAAACATACTGGCCATTGTCATCTAATAAAAATAATATTAAATATAGCAACTAAATAAAAGTACCCACTGTGATATTCCTGGAGTGCCTTTATGCTTATCTCTCCAATACTTAGAAGTTCTTCTAATGCAAAGAATCCTTCCTATTCTTCTTTCCAAATATATAAGACCATTCATGATCATATGCACCTACATGAGGAGCTATTCATGACAACTTATAAAAATATATTTTAAGTAAAACTAATATTATGAAGTTGGAAAGGGATGATATCACTCTTATTCAGTTTAGCTTAAGTACATGTGTTTTCCCAGAGCACCACTAGATTGTTTTCTAATCTAGATAGTTATCTATTTATAGTGTACCTTGAGTTCAAACTCATTCAGTACATATTTATTACACATGACTTGGATGACTATTGAACAAAAATGACATTCTTACATTTTATCTATGCTGATAAAATTGGCGAGATCTCTAATATTACCAAAGTCTATACCCATAGATCAAAGATTCTTATAGACATTACTAGTCTCATTAGCTATATTGATGAACAGACCTTGTATAAATCTCTATTAATGGCTTCCAAATGCAAGCACATGTGAAGACTCATTATTGATATTGATGGCCATTTAATCTAGATTATTTATCACAAAATAAAGGTAATAATGATGATGATGATAATAATATCATAATAATGATTATAATAGTGCATGATGATACCAGCCATGGCTTATCAATAAACCTCACAAATCACTAACTTCATCTTTGTAAACTTATAGGCATCTATTAAAATTTGATCATATTTCATACTGGGATTTAATAATACTAATGATGATGATTGATCATCATGAATCTCTTTGCATAACATTCCAATTTTCTATAAACCCCCCTATTCACTAAAATATATTCATTACGCTAAACATTAAATTCAATGATTATAATTTATTAATGATGATTGATGGTGACTCCTTAACTTTTAAGACATAGTATTATTTGAAACATTTTTAATAACTAATAACATGAGTATCCATCTTTGATGAGGAGGATCTAAATTCATGGACACAACACAATTTTAGCTTTCTTATGTTGGAACTATAATTATCAAAATCTTACCGTTATTCCTCTCAAACATAAATCCTTAAATACTTAAATATCAACATTCTCCGTTTACTTATTATTTTTGCGGACGCTTAATATTTGCAAGTGATTGCTCAATATATAAATGGTAATACTTAATAACTGCAAGTAGCAATGATGATGAATTAAAATGATAATTATGACAAAAAAAAAACACAATATTCTTAATAATAACTCGGAAACCAATTAAGATATATAATTATATTTTATTAACACTACTACTCTTTCTTTCTTCTTTTCAAAGTCAACTTAATAATTAATAAATGGCTTAATAATATAAAAATTTATATATATAAGCATAAATAAATCTTAATATATAGTTTGTCATTTTTCCCTCTATATCAAAATGAGTTGACTTAAATCAATATTATAAAAAAATATAATATTTTATAAATGCTTATTTAAAACTTTTCTTACCTCTCTCATATCATAAAATAAATTTCAGGTGGAACTTGTATATGTTATTTCATTTTCATTCAAATGTAATGCCCTACTTTTTAATTTTACCATTTTAAACTAATCATATATAACCCATTCTTTGATGTGTTTGGATAAGCAGTTATACATTCACGCATCGGTAAATGTTAACATATATAAGTTTAAAATGTATACCCATAAATTATATATATAAAAATATCTTTTTCTTTTGCAACCTTATAGCGAAAGAAAAATAAAATACATATATTAATTTTAATATGCTACAAGATAAAATAAAAATAAAAAACATTATATCAAATGCATACTATCTATAGGTTGCTCAATATCATTAACATCTGAAGAACAATTAAAAAAAAAACATTTCAACATTACAATATATAATAAAAAAAAATAATGAAAAATTTAAGCTTTAAAGATTTAAACTATGTTTTGTGCTATGTTGGGGAGGTATTGAAATAACTATAGATAAACAAGTCTTTAATGTTTCTGTATCAAAAAAAGAAAATTGCTGTTGACAATCTAATTAAGGGTTTGCTTTTAATAAGTAAAAGGAATAAAATCGGTTAAAGAAAGTTCATATTTACCTACGTCTACTTTTTACTTCTTATTAATGTCCTGAATTTAAATTTTTCAGACTGCTTTTCTTTGCTCACCAACAACAACAACAACAAAAAAAGAAAGTTATTGCAGGATACTTTTAAGATAATGCTGAATCAATTGACTTTGCTGTTTCTTCAATTTTAGTTACTATTCATTGTTTAATTGGCTTCTCTTTACCACCATTTATTAAAAAAGTTATTTATAAGTATTTTGAATAAGTAGGTACCGGTGGATTTGCTTGTCTCTCTCCTTTAAAAAAAATAATTGCTGTTGTATACTTTAGATGATTGAGTTAAATCAACAAAAATTTGATTTATGGCTTTAAACTTGTTTCTACATGTTTGGTATAAATTTTCTTTTCCTCCTATTTCCTCTTCTCCATTCATTCGAAGGTAATGAGCTTTTAATAAGCCGTAGAACTAGAAACAAAGCATTCCATATAGCTTTTGTGTGAATTGGCTTCAAAATCATCATTTGTGTTGGCTATTACTGGATACATGACTTCATAGACAGATCAGCGATTTTTGACTCATTCTGTATTAACCAGAAAGCAGAAAAAATGGTTTTGTAATGCAGAGGCATATCATTATGCATAACCAAATATGTTAATATCATTTTTATATAATTATTACTAACTTCTAATAAAATTCAATCTTTGTTCCATTTCTCTCCTCTTCTTTAGTATTGCTGGAAATTGCTTTATATAAACGCACATTTCATTTGCTCTTTTTTTTTTCAACTTTCAAGGAGTGAGAAAAAAAATATTAAAGCGTTCACTCTCTTTTAAAAAAAAAATCCGAGCTTACATTTCTGCTTAAGAATAATAACAAGGAAGGACCGACTGAGTTGAGTCTCAAAATAATAATCTGAGTGACTCTCCCTCTAAAAAAAATTAATGACTAACTCATCATCTCTCTAAAGAAATTTAAGACTAACTGATCATCTCTCTAAAGAAATTTAAGACCAACTGATCATCTCTTTAAAAAAATTTAAGACTAACTTATCATCTCTTTAAAAAAATTTATGACTGACTGATCATCTCTCTAAAAAAATTTATGACTAACTGATCATCTCTCTAAAAATATTTAAAACTAACTGATTAAAAAAATTGTTTTAATCATTTATGTTGGGTGAACTTCAACTTATAAAGAAAAAAAAAACCTCTGGAAATCTTGTATCCAGTAAAAAAATCAAAGCTTCACAAGTTTGACGTCGGTCCACAATCCAATAAAGACTTTTAATTGATCGTTATCGTTATCTACATCAAAGCACCTCTTTTTGTAAAATAACTTAAGATACAGATAACAACAAACCTGGAATCTACTGTTATCAGGAATATGGGCGAAAGCACCTTTGTGTTTGTACAGACTATTTATTGTTTGAAATAATGTACATTTTTTTATCTCCTAATCTAGCAATCTTGATTGCTTTATTTCACACTTTTCTGATTTACTCTATTTTAACAAAATGAAAGTTAAATAATATTTAACACTTTATTTAATAAAAAATATTCTATAATAAATCTAAAAACTGCTTATTAATAATAATAAATCCCAAGTGTAAACTCTTATGTATAAAAGAAGAAAACAATTTTTTTTAATATATTGAATACTATATATATATCTA